>JAQLOL010000010.1:12692547-12718919 GCA_029783665.1 Naso thynnoides
GAAAAAAAAGCTTCTTTTTTTTTTTTTTAAAGCCTTTTACAAAGAAGCTATTGATCCTAAAGTGTCTGAGTGTTGAGTTCCTCTTAAAACTTTATTGGAAATATGTTTGTATAAAGGAAATGGATGATGTGATGTGTTTTATTTTAATCAAACCCTGTAGGAAACTCTTTACTCTTTTCACTCGCATCCCTCCACAGAGGTCACAGGTCAGGATCAACTACAGAACAGCACCTCTTGACCTGGAACAGCAGGCATTTTATCTCTTCCTGACGTAAAGCCTGAATTTTTAGCCACGCGAGATGGTCCATCATGTCTAACAACTCTTCAGCCTTAAGCTCGAAAACGTGTCTTCAGAATCACTTTTGTGTTTCCTCTCTCCGGTGTGCAGCAGTTAAACTCATTAGTTTCCCTCTGACACAAACGCGCTGTACACACAAACTGTCTGGAGAGCAATTTACAGAACAGAACAGAATTGTCTTCTGCCTTCAGTTCGTGGTCTTCAGAATCGAGTCTCAGAGCTGCCTCTCTTCAGTGTGCTGTTGTTAAACTCGTCCTGCTCGAAGCTTAGATTATTATGCGACCGTGAAATCATGAGCAGCTTCTCCCGCTTACTGTAGTCGCGCCTCGCTGCCGCAGACTGCGAGACATCTAACAGCCGTTCCCCTTGCTCTTCCCTGTCCTCCAACCGCATGTAGCCTTTACTGCTGCCCCGGTTGCCACTGTTGCTGCGGCTGCTGTTGCTACGGTCGAGGCGAGGCCAGCTGGGGTGTTTGCGCTGCTCCGGGTGCACGCTGAGCATGCTCGGCCTGCGCTCCAGGTCCAGAGATTTGGAGTGGCTGCTGAGCATGTGCAGAGAGGAGTTGGAGCCAAAGTCTGTCCTTGCTGCTCCTGGTGAGAGCCAGCAGCCTGAGGTAGATGAGGGAGCAGGGGAGAGGGAGGTAGAGGAGAGAGAGGAGCAGTGGGAGGAGGAGGTGGCAGAGTTACTCCGGTGTAGGCCCGGCAGCTTGGACGCCTTGGCAACAGATGCTACAGGAACCACAAGAGACTCCATTGAGCTCAGAGGCTGTGACCTCTCTCCGTCTCTTCTCTCCCCTCCTCTATCCTCCTCCGTAATCGCCTCCATCTCCGGTTCGTCAATAACGCAGTTGTTTAGTTTAATGACGGGGAGAGTAAATGCAGAGATAGAAGAGGAGACAATGGAGCGTGCATGGTGCCCTCCCTTCTCCACATCTCCGTCCACCGACCACTGGTGGCGCACCGAGTCAGCGCGAGCCAACCCGAGCCCTGGGCCACGATCCTTGTAGAGAGGCGCCAAAAGCCCCGCAAAGCTACAATCCAACTTAACCTGCTCCCTTTGTTTGTGAAACTCCTCGTCCTCTAGCAGCACCTCCTCCTCTTCCGTGGACCCTCCCCCTCCTGGGCGAGAGGAGAACGCGAGGAGGGAGTTGTGGGATAACCGTGCGGTGTTATCAACACCGAAGGCCCGAGGATCACCAAGTTCTCTAGAATAGGTGCTGTTTCTGTGCTGGCGTTGTTTTTGCTCCTTCTGCCTGAGGCGGTGGATGTCAATGACGGTGGAGTACATGTCTCTCATATGGATTATCTAGTGCAGAAAGGAAACACATAATGAGTTGTGGCGGCAGCACTCATTTTTTGGATTACCTGAGAATATATTTAATATTTCCATTACAACATATTATTCTATAGTTTCATGTTTGTGTGTTGGATGTTTCTGTCCTTTGAATACACATTTGTCGAATGGATTACCTGGGGGGTGGGGGTGGGGGCGGGGAAATCGAATCAAGGCAGAGCAGAAGGAGACGTAAGTGCAGAGGGAATGTGATCAGATGAAAATTGCAGAGATATGGGTGGAAGGCGGTTGGCAGAAATATGATTTGCATGTTAGTTATGTGGAGGTGATGAATATGGATGACTGCAGAGTGCCCCCCCCCCCTCCCCATTTTGGACAGTGGAGGAGGTGCAGGAATAAAAATACAGGGTTTAGTAAAAAAAAAAAAAATTACATATTTTATTGACTAAGGATGATTTATGTTTTAGAATTGCAATATCTGTCTAAAATGCCCCTTTATAACATTCTCTAGAATCAATGTCTGCAATAATCAGAGTTTCAACCTTGCAAAGCAGTAAGAATCCTGCTGATATTTCCTTTTACAGCTATTAGATCCACTGGAAACGCATATTTTTGATTTCTCAGGATTGATTTTAGCCTTACCTTGGTTTCTCTGTCTCTGTTTTCATGAAGAATGGCATTAGCACAGATGAAGATGAAAATTCCAATGCCCATGGTAAAAGGTCCAAGCATCTTCATCCTCTCAGAGTGACGATGCTGTTCCAGGAATCGCACAAGAGCGCCCCCTGTCTGCTTGGAGGGCGTACCTTCACGTAAAACACATGGAAGGTGTGAGCCATTCAAGATTATGAGTTTGACTTTTTAAACCAACAAGCAAGACTGAAATGTTCAGAGTAAAGTGAGAGAATCTGAATCTTACCTTCCAAATTATCACTAGTGCTGGAATTAATGACGTCCCCATCTGTGGCAGCCATCTTGGCTCCATTTCCTTTACTTGTAGCAGATGTTTGAGCTTCTCCAGCGGTTGCTGTCTTGACTCCTCCTCCAGTTTGCGATTTTGCCGATGGTGTGGTTTCACTGTGCGGCCAGTAACCCAGTGTCGCCATGCCGATCCCTATGGCCAGGATGACCAGTCCCAGGAAGAGAAAAAACCCAGAGGCAGAGTAGAGGCGGAGCCTACCGCGCACTACCACAACATCAGTGCGTCGTTTCCGCTTTCTGGATGAAAAGTTTTGCAGATATATCATGAGATATTACAAACATCATGAGAATGTGCAGACACTGCAAAAAAAATTTATGGACAGAGAGAATGGATCTTATACTTTAGTAAAAACGAACAAGTTGTACATTTAAATGAGGGCAAAATTATTTGCGCACATATACACTTAAAGTCTTAAAAAAGTAAAGTTCTCATTATGCTAAATAAGATTTGTCTTCTCCCGGCTCCTTTCCGGCCATGGAATATGATATCATTGTGAATTATTAAGTCTATTTTGGGAAAACTTTGTATGTTACCTTGGTCAGAACAAATAAAGAAGTAAATGAAATAAATAAATAAATAAATAAATAAATAATAAGACATTAGAAAAATTTATTACCGGGGATATTCCCGAATTTCTGACAAAGGACCTAATTTTTGACTTCTCCAGTCCTAATCATATTAATATAAACCATTTTCAGCTCATTTGATGCAGTGCAGAGTTTGGACAGTTTGCTGCTTTAGCCAGGAATGCTAATGCTAGCACAAGTCAAACTACCAAACTTTGATTAAACACTCCACAGTGCACCCAAAGCAAGTTCAAAATGGCAGTCTGTTGAGGCGAATTCATGTGTCTGTAGAATAATTTTAGAAACCACGGTACGGCTGAATTTCGTTAACTTGTAGCATACTAGCAACAGGAAATCAATACAGGCTTATTCTATCTTATCTTTTCTTATCTTATCTTGTTAATTCACATTAAAATTTAAATGACACCAGTTCACTGTCACTCAAAGTAGTTGATGAAATAGCTGATTTTCAACTACAGGTGTTTTCAGTCCTGTGAATCTTTTTATGACTTCTTGTACCAAAAACTCAGAGGATCACCTGGGGGCAGCCTCGGGGGCGGGGTTTCCCAGGCCTGGGGATGAAGGTGGTATGGGTCGATGCTGAGAGCGGGCGGAGTCTTGGCGTTTTAGCTTAGCCAAGCCTGTTAGCACACCTGCTGCTGCAGTCATTCTGAACCTGCAGGCACACACGCAGAAACAAATTCATGATGAGTTTGACATGTATGTTCAGCATCTGTTTACTGACAGTTTGTTTGCTCTTTCTTACACAAACTCAAAACAATGCAGCAACAGATCTGGCATATCTGGCAAGCACTTGTGTATGTCTGCATAGTTTTTAATCTCTAAGGTGCTCTGAATATCGGAGGTGTGAGACACTTAATATTCAGAGCGCAGCATCACGTATAATCGAGCAGATTGAACCAGTTCCAGGGATCACAGCTCTGTTTGTTTTATTCAACGCAGCCGTGTTATTTTACTCACAGCAGTGACTTTCAAAAAAAAAAAAAAAACTGCAGCTGACAGTTTTTTACACTTTTACAGGGAAAGTGTGTCAGACTTTTAGCATCTTTCAGAGTCTGAAAAGCGCTTTTTACACTTGAACAGTGATACAAATGTAAGCACACAAAAATGTACACACAGTCTCTTTTGTTTACTGTTGATGTTTTGTTGTTGGAAGAGAGACTTCACATGGGCAGGGGTGTGTGTGTGCGTGTGTGCATGTGTGCGTGCGTGTGTGTGTGTGTGTGTGTGTGTGCACTGTGCGTAGTCATACACCCCTGCAAGATGTTTGTTTACAGCATTCTTCCTGTGCTCATGAGACAGAAACTCAGGAAACAACATGATAAAAGAAAGAGCAAACAGACAGGCTCATGTTTTTAATCTCGGACAGTTTTTATTTTTTTATTTTAAACTTTTTCTTTTTTTTCCCCCCCGTTATTTGTCACTACTTATGTTGTCGCAGTTATGAAACTGAAAACACAGTGCAGCAATTTTGACATAATATTTAAATGAATCATAGTTTTTGTGCTCACCAGCTGCTCAGAGGTCTATTAATAGTTATTAAAAGGAAAAGCGCTTTAAACAAACAGAGGCTTAATCTGGCAGCCTTTATTTGGGTTTAAATGACTGCCTAATCTGAGCTCACATGAACATTAGCATTGTCCCGTTTATACTAAGAGGATTAAACTGACTATATTTGTTGTTAAATTACCAAGGTGCAGAATTTCAATGGAAGCTCATCAGATCAAATTCAGGCAAAGGTAACTCCAATGCCACAGGTTTTTTATGCATTTATATGGTTCACTGTTGGAACTTGCTGCCCCAGAGCTTTAAAATTTTACATGAAAATATGAAACTTCATGTAGTGATCAGTTTACGGTCAAGTGCCAAGTAAACAGCCGTGAGGCAGCTTGAGCACCGGCTTCACACAGAACTTTGCTGGTGTTGAAATGTTAAAGCTTTTTACATCATATTGCGCCCACTCTCACTTCTGAAACTTAGGCTACCCCTGACAGACACACTGCATAGCTCTCTTCAGTCTGCTTGAATGATCCTTGAAAAATCTTAGCAATCAACATAGCATGAGATTCTAGATTAATAAAAGGTCAGTGACTGTGTCTCAAGTGAGGAAAAGGAACATGCAGGAAGTAGCAAAGTGGTTTCTGCATGAGTTAGTCATAATGTTTCAGTGGTTGTTTTCAGACAGTGGATTTACCAGCTGCATTGTTTCAAAGTTAGAAATCATTGCTTAACGTAACATATTTTCCCCACTGACTTGGCCAGACGATCAAAAATTTACTGGCCCCTTGTATGTTTTCACTGGCCAAGCAGCCAATAAATAAAAATATCTTCTTTTTTAATGATTTAGGATAACACTTCAGTAAATATAGAGAGAACATAGGGAGCCTAACACTAATTGTTTGCTAGACACTTTTGAGTTCCCCTCTCAGTCCAGTCAAAGAGTATGATACAGCATATCATTTTAAAAAGCTAGGCAGCTCATAACTTTGGCAAGAATGAGAACAATAAATCAAACGCGTCCTTCCTGCCACTACTTGTGGTTAGGAAGTTGCTTACATTAGCTAACAACATAATTATCTGATGCCAGTCATAGCCCATGAAGTCACTTTCGTTCGTTTAGACTGCCGTCAGTGTTGTTTAAATTAAACTGAACACTATGAAGCATTGTGACTTTGTTTCCGCTTGGGAGATCTGTGCAAGAAATGACTGCCTGCCAAGCACGCACACCACTTGACATAAGGCAGCTACAGTAAAGGCTGGAGGTGGGGTTAGCTTAATACACTGTGCAAAGACGTGAGCTGCTGGAGCAGAAAAGTCGGTGTTATGACCAAAGACACTGGAACCTGTGATGAGCACTTCAAACAGGAAGCAGCATGTCTGTGAAGTTGCCCTTAAATTAATATTTGTTGTGTTTTCTTGCTTAAAACAAATCTCACTGCAGATTATCAAAACAGCTGAGCGTCCCAAAGGAACAATGGCTAGCTCGGAGCCGCGAGCAAGTCAGTGAGGCTTATTATCTGGCTCGCAATACATTTTTTTTTACTGATCTTAAGCAATTGGTTGTTTTGGACATTGAATTGTGTTGCATTGTTTTCAGCTTAAGTGTGATTGTTATGCAACTGTGATGCCTTTTTCAGTTAGAATGTGATTGTGATGTGACTGCAACGGTTGACATGTGATTTTGATTCGACTGCAGTGCTTGATTTACGATTAAAATGTGATCGTGATGCAATTGCAGTGTGTTATTTACAGTTAAAATTGTGATTGTGATGCTAATGCAGTGCATTATTTACAATTAAAATGTGATAATGATGCTATTGCATGTGCTTTTAGTGGGAACATGACTGTGATGCACTATTCTGATTTATTCTGAAAGTACTACAGCTCTGTCAGTGTTGCTGTAATGTGATTTCAATATTCTTTCTTGTGTGCTGTAGTTGTCCATTGAGTTACTATATATTTATCAATATAGTTTATCTTGTTGTCATTTTTCTGCACCCTGTTCAGTTATTGTCTACATGTGCATGTCTGTGTGTAAAAAGGATACAAAAGATTTCGTATAGGAAAAAAAACACAAAAACACACCCATGACCTTCATCTCGCTGTTTTTTAATTTCTGTCTCCTTCGTTGCTTCCACCTCTCTCTCTCTCTCTCTCTCTCTCTCTCTCTCTCTCTCTCTCTCCTTCTAAGAACACACTATCTGTAAATCTCTCCCTCTCTTCCATTCCTCACCCTCATTCTGTCCGCTAATGCATTCTGGTTGTGACGCTGAATAATTTGTTCCTTTCCTTACTTCCTTTTCCTCTACCCCAGCTTTCTTTCTCGTCTTATCTCTCTCTGTTTGTCTTTCTCCTCCCCCTACTCTCTGTCGTCTCAGATCTATTTTTAATCTCTCTAATTTTAATTTTATTTGCTTACTTCCCCTCTCTCTCTCTTTTCTTCAACGTATCTCAAAGCAATTAAATCTGCTTTCAAAATCAGAATCAGACAAAGCTTTTAGTATTTAAATTAACTGTGAATCACAGGACCAGACGTTCTTTCCTCCTACCCTCCTTTCTCCTTCTCACATCTTAATGTATTTTTCATGTCAATCATCTTGCTGGTAATAGTGCTGTAGGAAAGTGCTTAACCACAGATGGTGAATCACAAAAGGACAAACACAACCAGGCTCTTTTCTCAGGTTTTTCTGCGCTCCCTCTCACTCCGTCTCTCTCTCTCTACTCGATTTTCTCCGTTCACTCCTTGGTGTGCGTCAAACAGGAACCCACGCAATGTTTCAGAGCAGGGGGAGAGAATTCCTCCGTTTACTGAAAGATGAGAAGGGGATGGATTGGAGCTCAGGGCAAGGACAAGAGGAAAGGAGACAGGGGGGACATAAAATGAGAAAGGATGATAAGAGGAATGGGATTAAGGGGGGAAGTGGGATGGAGACAAAGATAACGAGGGAGAGGGACATAGAAGCACTTCGGTGTACATCACTGCACCTACCTGGCTGCAAGACTGACTCATGTTTAGAAACTAAAAATGCTTGTACAGAGAGCTAAGCAGTAAAAAACAAAGGTACAAAAGGACACAAAGTGGGGGTGATGAGCAGATAGAAAGAGGAGGCCTGACAATGAAGGAGAGGAGAGGAGAGTGCTGTTCCTGCCAGTGAGGACAGGACAGAAGCATAAAACAAGCAAAGTGCAGCATTGTTTTAACGAGGCAGGAGTGAGAAAGAAGTGGGGCAGAGACAACGAAGTGCTGCTGTCACAGACACACCGACGACAGCCTAATGAGAAACTCCTCAGGCTCTGACACTATCAGGCTTTTAACTGTGGAGAACCTGTTGGACCTGTGCAGTGACCACATGAAATGATGAGCTAATATTCAGTCACCACAGCGCCCGAACAGTTAGTCAGTGCTGGGTGTTGTTGTTGCGTGTGAACCTCATTTCTGCAGTCAGCAACCAAGTTTACATGCACAATACTCCGGTTAGTGAGTGCACCTCGGTTACAGTCAGACCGGGACAGACCTGTTTATATGGACAATGACAGACAAACCCGGTCATATTCCTGTATGAACCCCCGTAGTGCCCGCTACCCAGCCAAAGTACGTATGTGCGCTTTGCCCCGCTAGCTTTTGCTACAGATGCAGCTAATTATATCCTGTGCATGCCCTGCTTTTAGCTATTTTACAACACCCAATGCTCTCGCAAACAATTGTGCTACTTCGCTTCTTACGTGCTGGAAGACGAGAGTGACAGGATGAAGGTATAGGATGTAAACCGCAGGGCACATGTTAACAGTAACACATAACAATAGTAAACATATCTGATTCTAAAAACTGTATTATTGTTAATTTGAGTGTAAAAAATAACATAACATAACACAGGTCAGTGGCAGGCATCAAGCTTGACAGAGGAGAAAAAATTCCAAGGATTTAACAGTTATGACAGAATGGTGATTTATGACTGCTCTACATTACTGTCGGAGTTCTTTTACCGTTTTCATGCAGTGTAACCACTCCTTTTTTGTTTGTGGTGGGGGCTGTACTGTATACAGGGGACATGATTGCATAAATGCTAAAGAAAAAACAAACAACATTTTAATCTCTGTGCGAATCCTCCTCTTAAACTTCAGTATCGAACTCAATCGTGATAAAGAAATAAAGGAATAAGCGGAGCGACTAATGTCTCACTTGCTGCAGCGCAGGGCCGGGGAGAGAAAAAAAAAGTCTGGTACAGGCAACATGTAGCCTGGAGATTTTTGTACAAAAAACTTTACACACGACTGTGGGTGCATGTTGAGCATTTTTAAGCTTAAAGAAGGTCAACAGAAGCAGCTCTATACGAGATGGATTCAATGACTGTGTTATGTTATTATTGTCAGCACTTTACAACAATTTTTATACAGTCTCATTACTACTTTAACTGTTTGATGTGCATGTCGGGCAAATGTCTTAACAGAGGAAGCGGATGCTGTTAAACCTCACAGCTGTGACGTCTCCTTTGAATCCATGACCCCAGCTCGCTGTTTAAAATGACAGACTGGCGTGACTTAAATTACATTACATTAAACTGACAGAAGGCGGGTTATTGGCGAGCCTTCAACACGGCGCTGACGCGGGGTCAGTGTGTAAAAACGGCTTTATTCCAGTTTCTCATTACCAGGATAAGGGCTTAACCACGTGATGCTTACAAAGGTAAGGTGGTGTCACAGCATTACTGAAATATTTTAGTACCTTGGTCAATAATCGGATTATTGCGTGCATGTAAACATGGTCAGTGTTTAATGTTTGAGTCTTTGAAGAAAAAACTTTGTTTGCTTTTTTGGGCGAATTTTGCAACATGGTGAACAATCACACTGTGAATATTTTTAGTTTATTTTTTTTTTCCCACCTCCTATTAGATAAAACTTGAATAATGTAAAAGCCGCTGCTTCATTTTCCACTTCACTGCCTCAATGAATAGTTTTCTAAATTAGTGTTTAATAAATTATGAATTAACCTCCTCCTGATCACTTGATAAATGACTCCAATTTCGTCCAAATGCTTCTGCTGTTTATCAGTGCATCCACACAGTTAGGCAAGAAAACTATTAAATTAATTTATGATACGTCACCTGTCAGGAATTCTATTTTTTTTTTTTTGGTTTCATGGTGACATTTAAGCATTAGAAACACACCAGTCCCCTTTTGAAGAACATAATGTCTTTTAAAACAGAGATTCCCCTCGCTACGCTGTAACACTTCCCCTTTGAGCCGGGAGATGCCTTTTGTAGCATGCAAACGACAAGAATCCAATCTATAGGCAGCATCACAAGAGGTATTGTCCCTATAGCAACTACATGCTGCTGCTAGGTGACAGGTTTCTATAGCAACTACCAGCTGTGTGCACTGGAATGACAGGTGTATCATTAGCACTATTTCCTGTTAACAAAAGGGGGCATTTCCTGTGATCTAGATTCTGATTTCCATGTGCAGATGGAGGGAGAAAATACACTTTCACGTCACAGTACGTTGTTTGGATTGATTTCTCTCCACCTGCATGATTTTTAGAAAAAGGTGTGATTGAGAGGGGGAGGAAAGGAGGAGAAAGAAAATGATGCTTGAGAAGAATCAGGAGGGAATGGATAGGGAAAGTAGGGAATTGGATTGGAGTGGGATGGAATGAGAAGCGGAGATGTGAGAGGGAGACACCAAGGATGCGAGGGGGGGAGCGAGCAACAGAGAGTTTGGCACGAAAGGTGTCTGCATTTCTTTGCACATACATTTACACATTAGTGCTCGGGGTGCTAATTGCATCTCGTTTATGCGATTTGTGCTGAAGCTCTGAAATTCTCAGGACAGGTGGTATAGAAAGACAAAACAAGGAAGAAATCAGGTGGGCTGGGGGATGATGATATGAGACATCAGGCACTGGAGAAGACTGCCGGAGGGGGAGGACAGGGAGAGAGAACAGAGGAGGTGCTATGATCTGTACACAACAAACTCCGGAGGGACACTGAAAAAAAGTTTGCCTCCAGTGACTCACTTCAGTGAACTATATGCTGACACGTCATGGAGAAAGGCATCTTATGTGGACACAAATAGTGTAAAGAGAAAGGCTGTGATAGGAGAGGAATGAGCAGGAAAATGAAAATGGTGCACGGCAAATAGAGAAAAAATTACATCCATTATGTCTCCTGTTACAGTTTGAGTGGATAATGTGTTTCAGTTTGTTTCATAAAGTGCTCCAGCGAAGTAAACCAAGGCCATATTGCACAATAAATGCAAAAAATACCATATCACTGGCTCCTTTTTCCACCTGAGCTGATTTAAAGGGAGAGACAGAAAAAACGCCCCCTGCTGCTGCAGTTAAGGTCACCTGCCATTATATCATTGTGGTGGGAGTCAAACTGCCACCACTGCTGGGAAGACTGGCCTCAAAGCAACACCAGTGAGCACTGTTCCAGGCTCTCCACGGTGTGTCCAAAGCACACAAAATCATTCACACGTTTAGAAAATCAAAGGCAGTTAAGTTTCTGTTCCTTTGTAAAGGCTGATGGAAACTACCTACATTTGTCAAGGCTGGCTGATCCTTGTATGATCTGTTCTTGACACTGCTTGTGACTAAAAGGTGTGAAATAAAGGGAGTGTCGAGTTGTTCACGAGTCAGATTCAGATTCAGGTAACTTTTATGATCCTGAGAAGGTCCAGAAGGTCACATGTCAAAAAACATAAATCAATAAACAACAGAGGTCAGTAGGGACAGTAGTTAAATACGTAAAATAAATACCAATAATAGATAATAAATAAACAGTGTTACACGTCATCAGGTAAGGCGCAAACATTAAATAAGTCATATAAAATAGCTGAGTACGTAGTAAATAGCTGTCTGAGTTTAATAACCTGATAGCAGAAGAAATAAAAGATTAGGAATGTCGGTTAATTCTTATCAGAGGTACGTGATAACAGCAACCTAAAGGCATCACCGAGAACTCACGAGACAGAACATGATGAGACAGACTGATCATGTTCTTTACCTCCTTTGCCACTTAATTCTCCCACAGGGAACACAAGTCCCGGAGCTTAAATCCAATAATGTTGGAGCGAACCTGGACAATGCCATGCAGGCTGTTTTTGTCCTTAATGGATAAACTACAGAACCAACATATAAGAGAAAAAGGTAAAAGTCTCTTGATAAATGAACAATAGAAGTTACTTAGAATCCTCTCATTTACATTCAAAAAGTGCAGCTATACATTCTCTGTTGACCTCATTTGACAACAGGCTTAGTGTTAATGTCAAACCTCTGTTAACGATCAAACACATTTGACTTATTTGTTTCAAAGCACACCTACCACTGTCAATCACAGTATGACAAACAGAGCTCAGGTGGCTGGAAAGGAGCATGTTCATAAACTGACAATTATAAACAAGACTGACTTCAATGTTAGGCCTTTATTTTCCTCAGTCTGGGCGCAGTGCAGATGTATAAGTACTGGGCACGGGGAGTGCAAGTAGGCGCGGCAATCTTTTTTGGAAATTTGACGAACATGAACACAGGCTCATCTGCAGCCTGACGCAGTGGTAAAGTATGAGAAACAGTCAATTAGAATGTGTGTCACAGTTCCTTTCAATCATAGCCAGTCAGATAAGCTCCTGGATATTCTGAATATTGGGAATTCTACCTGACTGATATGGGATTTTTGGGGCTGATGCCAATAACGATACAAGGGAGAAAGAAAATATCAGCTGATATGCTATAATATTTCAAATGTGGTTATCAAATACGCATGACTAAGATATGCACTGGAGGCAGGATATCTGACAAACTTTATTCCAAATATCACTGCGCCATACAGTAAACACTTCACTTATTAACAATTAAATAAAATAAAATTCATTTATTACCAGTTAAGTAATGGACAGCTTATTTATTACAAGTTAAATAATGGACTTATTACCAATTAATTAATGGACTGCCCTCTGCTGGACAAGTTATGTGTTTACACTGTTTTAAATCATTAGTCCAAGTATTTTTTCAGCCTTAAAAATTGTTTTAATTTCGGCACTTATTGGAGAACAAATATGTCGATACCGATATATACCGATATATCTGCAGTAGGCCGATATATAGCACAATATAGGACTGTGTAATACGAAATGTATTTTACACTAACTGACTAAGAACATGTTTATGTCTGTGTTAAGCGATTGTGCTGTTGGCTTCCCATGTTTCAGCCCATTAATGACAAAGTGTGCACACTTCATATTAGATTAATCAGCAGATAATCGTTTTACCAAATGGTTGCTGGGATGGAATGCGTTTACAATTACAGACAATTTCAGAGCACGTGCTTCCAAAAACCCTAAAACCATCACCCGGGAACAGAAGGATGATCCTTTTCACGAGGTCCATGGTTGCTTTGGTACCTCCTGGGTTTTATGTTTTACAAATAGCTCTCTAACGTGATGCTGATGTACGAGTCAAAACGTACCCCTCTGTAATTACATTGCTACACAATGATAATTTAACTTTGAACAAATAAACAGTTTCCTGTGCGAGATAATCTGCAGAAATGTAAACATGAATCGTAGCTGTAATGGGCAGCCGCATGCAGGATCATGACCTTTCCGCTTGTCTGTGACAGCAGAGGTATAACAGAGAGATGAGCTGTGACATCAGTTACAGCACATAATGTGCCGAACAGCAGGTACAGATGTGTTTTTTATCAGAGCCACATTTGTCACTTATATACTTTGCTGATCCCTTAAGTGGAATCTTCTGTTTGCTTTTCTTCAAATGTCAGCAGTCGGAGTCGCAGAAAGTCACTCTGCTGTCCCAAATACGGTTTCAACAAGCTGACGTGTTGCTTTTTGCCGCCTGCGTCCAGGTGTCGTGATCAACGTAGCTTGTACAGCAATGATGACCACCTTCCCACCCCTACAGACGCGACTGGAAAAAAGTCTGAGAAGGAGCCACTATCTTGATATTAAACCCAGTCTGCAGTCATGGGTGAATGTTCTGCCGCTGCATAGCCTGTTTGTCTTCATGTAATGTTTTCTTACTAGATCCTAATCATTTTGATTAGTGTCTGTAACTGTTAATGTCAGTAAAAGTCATTTTTTGGGGGAGGGCTAGTCAATTTGATTTTGTATTTAGTTTTGTTTGATGAAGTTAAATAAAAAGTTTAATTAAAAGGAAGTGACACTGTCCTTGACATCTTTTTGTTGTCCAGTGAAAGTCTCCAGCAGAGAAAAAACTCTGAAAACTGAAAGATACTCCAAAGATAGGGCCCGACCGATATATCGGTTTGCCAATATTATCGGCTGATATCAGCATATCTCACATCTATCAGTGTTGGTGTACATGTTCTTCGATATGTGTCAATACTAAAATTGTTTTTTAAGGCCAGAAAAAATAATCGGACTAGTGATTTAAAATGGATAAATTACAACATTTGTCCAGCAGGGGGCAGTCTGTTACTATTACGCAGTGTTTACAGTTCAGTGCGCTGACCTTTAAAACAAGGTTTGTAAAATTGAAAGATATCCTGCCCTCATTACATATCTTTGCCACAAGTATTTGACAAACACATTCAGTCTGTATTACACATAAAATATCAGCCGATGTATCAGATTTCGGAATTTTCCTGCACCATGATATCAGCATCAGCCCCAAAAATCCTATATCTGCTGCACCCTTTCTGTTGCTTCATCTTTATGTTTTGAGGTGGAGATTCATTGATTTTTGACACTGACTTGATATTTTGGAAACTGTAATCCCAAATTTTTCAACAAAACTTTTGCTTCTTTGAGCTAAAAGTCTTAAAACCCTAAGCTGATCAAACAATCCGGTGTTTTCAGTTATTTTGGTTCATGATGTGTTTACATCACATGGGAGACAGTTCAGATGGGAAGAATTCTGGTGCAATTTTCCTTAATATCACACTGACTTTAACATGTTTAACAAAGGAGAAACGGGTAATTAAAATCCGATGTGGCATGAAGATTCTATTAGTCCCCCTCTTAGATGCATGCTGGGTGTTATATGAGGTCATATTATATCCAAGTGCAGCCCAGCTTAAAAGGATGCTCAGTCAGTCCACACACACACACACACACACACACACACACAGTCCTGAGAGAGGCTCTAATCAGAAAAAAACAGTGCAGCTGGACTCGAGGCTCTGCAGCAGCTTTTGTGATATAGCTTGAGAAAATTGTTTTTTTTTTAGACATGCAGTTATCACATTTTCCACTGTCGAATGGGTTTGCATTGTTTAACGTCTTGTTTTCTGCCGTGACGCTGATTAGAAACGAGCCAAAAAATCGACTGTAATTAAATAAGTTGGGGTCTGGCTGGCTTCTGAGTAATCACACCTCTGCATGAGCCTGATGCTGCGTCCTGACTGAAGTCTCCATCCCTGCTGTAAATCTGACAATGCCGCTTGTTTCTTTTTACTCCTTTATGTCCATTTGGTTTGTGTACAAATTCCAAAGGAAACTGGCTATCATTAGAGAGGACTGGATGGATGAGAAGACCGCTGAGTACTCTGAGCAGGGAAGACGAGGGAGGAACGAGAATGAGCAAAGCATATAGAGCTCGTGTCAGTGCATCGCTTCACTCCTACAGACTCACGGTCAACGGTGAGTCATCTGTCTGGAGAATATGTCACTTTGTGTTTTCCCGCTGACCTTTCGCCAGCACATTTTCTGATGCGAGCAGTCGAGTGCCAAATCCGGCACCATCTTCAACATCTTGTTTGTTATTTTCTCCCCTCATTATTTTGATGAGACATGTTGTTTTTCTTTCAAAGTCTTGCGAACTTCACACTGAATCAGCCTCGTAAGCTGCCTGTGATCAATCCAGCTCTGCTCAGTTGAATTAGGCTAAGTTTGGAATTGAATCATCGGACGCTCATGCCAGACATGTGTGTGCATGTGTGTGCATGTGTGTGTGCGTGTGTGTTTTCTGGAGAGAGCCCCCTGTTGATTCCAGCTATATGACTCACTCTGTCTTCCTCACAGTCCTGGTTATCAGTCGGTTTCTCATGCTCACCCTGAGGGTACGACCTTTCCCCAACTGCCCTGCAGCTGTGGAGCCCAAACTGGAGTCCTGTGTGTTTGAACTCCTGGGCTTCAGAGATAACTTCACTTGTATTTCGTTTTTTTCCTTAAGCTAATGGCTGTTATGTAATTTGACCTTTGAAAAAATAGAAATGATGTCAGATAAACCAAAATATTGAGCTTGAGGGTATCTCTCTGAGGGAGCGACAGAGTGAAGGAACTGCTGACCCAGGGGTGTTTAAACAGGATTATCCAGTTATTGGATATGTGTGAAGGAGGATTAGCTGATATGTCGCCTGACTCCTTAATGATTCTTAAATTAAACCCCATCTCTGCATGAAATGTTTGGCAGCGTCTCACTAAGAGTCATTAGGGTCAATGAGTTACCAACAGTCTTCAAACAGCTCTCAAGGTGAGAATTACCCCTAATTCACTGACATCATTTCAACCACATTAAAGACAATAAAACAGAGTGTTAGTCTGTCTTAGTGAAAATGTATTTGCTTGTTTCTCCTTCAGTTATGTTTGACCTTCACTATGCACAGTGATGAATGTGCAGCGTTTGACAACAGAAGGTTGTTTACTTATTCATTGTGTTTCTATGTTTTTACCTCAAATCTGAGTTTGAGACGCTCAGGTCAAGTACAAGAGGGATTTTGTGACAATCGTGGTCCAGCATGCAACTTGTTTCCCTTGCACACTGAACTGAAAACCCACCAACACTCGCTAACATCTGGCGTTTGCTTCTAGCAACAAAGTTAGCCTATAAATCTCCATTCTTTTTGGGGTCTAATGACACCTGAGACTACACATGTGTTTTGCTTTTTTTCCCGGCGCCATGCTGTGACTAAAGCCTTCGACTGCACCTTTGACAGTTCATGCATTAACTGCATGTTGGAGCAGAATATGTACCACGACAACTGTGATCGGTCTGCTTGGTGGACTCGTATTTCCCGCTGTGTTTGCGGCTTCTTTTTCTACTCTTCTTCTGCTCGCCACATTTCCTACTCACACCGCGAACACCGAACAGGTTGAAGTGAGATTAAATGAAGAAGTGCGTTTGTACGATTCTTTGTTATCCCATTATAAAGAAAATTTGTGGGGAGACATTTGAACTGGCCAATACTGCTATAAGGCCTAACAGCTGCAAAAACTTGCAAGACTGGAAAGGGTGCCCAAGCAAACTGGGATGAAGATGAGAGAAAATGCATTAAGTAAATAATAATAATATTACAAATTATTATTACTATAACTTGTATTAATGAAAATACACTGTATAACTTCTTGAAATCTGTTTTTTCATGCTCACGTTTTTTAATTGCCTGCAATGCGGACATGCAGATACACAGGTATGAATGCTCTCTGTCAGTACACGATGTGACACCCTGTGCAATGAGAGTCATGTACGCACGAGAATGTCCACCATCTTGGACAGCTAGCTACGGCTCCACCACTTGTACAAACCACATGTCACGATCTGAGTTTCATGTCGTGATCTGAATTTGACGCTTTAAATCACATTTGATGTTAGCCTTAGCCAGCTCTGGCACTAGCGACAGTTTGTTTAATAATTATAACTTGTGGTGTCTAAGCAAAGGCGTTAGCATAATGTTAGCAGCTAAAAGTACTCCAGCTAACGTAACTGGCAAATAAATAACTTATGGACAGTTAACGTCCAGTTTACAACAAATCATGCCTTTGCTGCTTATTCAACGTGTAATCCTAACCTAAATATAAAGTTGGGAATAGCGGAAATTTAACGTTGAACATTAGCATTTGTTAACCACATGTGATTTGTCCAAGTAGTGTAGCCGTAGCTACATGTCCAAGATGGCAGACCTCTTCACGCATGCTCAGCTCACATCGCTGCACATTGTGCACTGACCTCTCAATGGCGTAGGCCACTTGTGTATCTTATAGAGTGGCTAAGTCCGCCCCTTCCAGTGGACCCCATGGAACATATTTTGGTAAAAAAAAAATAATAAATGACAGTCAATGGAAAGAAAATAATTATTTAAAAAATGTTTTTCAAAATTTCATAAAATATTCTCAATATCTCAATACAAATTACAGTACTATATTTTTTTAATTGTCCCTCTCCAGTTTAAAAACAAACAAACAAACAAACAAAACAAATTAAGGTCCCGTGGACCGGAAGTAGAAGGGCGGAGCTTAGGCACACTCTGGCGTATGCTGGACTCATAGGCTGGACTGCAGCCAGAGCAGAAGCTTCAAGGCTCTATCAACATTGGCCACTCGTGTCATGGATGTGATGAAGGCTTGTTGCTTCAAAGCTGCTTTTTATGCTTTCATGACTTTAGGGACAAAACCAGACAAAAACTTTAAAGTTAACCTTCCAAACCCTTTGCTATTGTTGTCTTCCCTGGACTCATTGTCCAAGGACATTATGTGCCAATCAACATGTGGATTTTTAGTGAGGGGAGAAGGAGAATATGCAGTTTTCACAACAAGCATAATCAACTTTTCCTGCACAGACACTAGACTTATTCTAACCAGAGTATTTCATGTCTTAAAGAGGAAGCAGTGAGAGTTTGAAATGTTCTGCTCATTGACCCTGACCCATCTTTGAAGGCATAAATATTGACTTCATGTCTTGTTTTGCTTCTAATAAATCGATTTTAATACAAGGGTAGCAGGCAGTGAACATCTCAACATCGACGAAATGAACAGATCACAGTGTTCCCTGCTCAATAAAACGTTAAATACATAAAATTTGAACACATGCACAATAAGAACGCGTAATATGCTGAACTATCCCAGGTAGTATTAAAGTTCTGTCAAATTAACACTAATTAGCCTGCAGTTGGCACCAATTAGCCTGCAAAGATGGCAAATAGATGTAGCCGTCATGTTAAACCTACTTGTTCATCAAATATTCAATGACGCGTCATTAAATTTGGATGGAAATAAAAAAGACAGCCCGTTGAGCTGTCTTCTTGGATCGTGTCAGAGCGAGTGTTCCCAGAGTTCAGGGGTCAAACAGCTCGGAGCTTACCTTTGCAGAAAGCCGAGTTTTCTCTGTCACTGTGCCATTAGGCATGGAGGTGGATCAGGCCGTGACCTGGGGGAAAGGAAAAAGCCACCTTCCGCTTTGAAGGCTACTTCCAGTGAAATGCCATGACGGGGAAAATTCAGATGACAGTTCAGCTCCCATGCGAGGTTTGGAGACAGCAGCGCAGTCCTTCCTCACAACCGAGCGCCTTCAGGGAGACGATATAATGTCATTATTACAGCTTGTTTGGCTCAAACTGGGGTTTCCAGCTTCAAAGTCTCTGTTTTGATGAGTGCGTGAAGCGCGGAGCCCGTTTTAAGCCATATGGAGTCAATGTGCCTTCAAGACAATGAGGGCGGCGAAACGCGCTCCCAATTACGACTGAGGGAAAATCTGTTAAAACATTCCGCCGAGTTGTAGTCGTAAATGTTCAGGTTGTAAATCCCCAGAGAAAAGAAATACTCCTTGTTTCATCGGGTAAAGGACAAGAAAAGCTGCATATGTGGTGTCCGTCCTGACTGTTGTGCGTAAAACGGCTCTGCTGATTTTCGCGTCCAAAAAAAAACTTGCTTTGACGTCAAAAAAAGAAAAAAAAACCTCCTTAATTGTAAATCTCAGCAGCAAGTTGTTGCGTTTGGAGAAAAAAAGCGACGAACAGTGAAGAGCTGCGATAAAAGCGGCTTTTTATTCCTGTGAGCAGGAGAGAGAGACGGGCAGCTTCATCCAATTCCTCCAAAGGGCTTCTACGGTTGTGGGAATGTGAGAGGCTTTCACTGAAGTGTGTGTGTGTGTGTGTGTGTGTGTGTGTGAGAGAGAGAGAGAGAGAGAGAGAGAGAGAGAGAGAGAGTGTATAAATGAGTGCAGAGGTTTGTAGTGGGGACACTGTGTCATGCTTGTCTTGAACGTGCAGGGCGCAGACGATATGGGGCTCACTGCTTGAGGAAGTTCGTTGAAATGACACAGGAGGGGGAGAATCAATGTTGATGCTCAGCTGAAAGAGAAAAATGGATCAGCTTGTTGTGTTGAGTGTATCTCTGTTGGAGCAACAGGCACAGAGGCGCAGAAAATCCAACATTACATTATAGGAAAGTGTGTTTAAAGGGATAGTTCAGCCAAAAATGAAAATGTAGACGTTATCTACGCAGCCTCATGCCGATGGAAGGTCAAGTAAAATTTTTTTAGTCAGCAAAACACTGCTGGAGTTTCACAAGAAAAAGGTGCTGTAGTAATCTCTCAAACAACTGCAGTAAATGGTGACCAACCTTAAATGTAAATAATAATAATCAATCATAAAATATCCAAAGTAATCCAAGTGTCCTGATTGAACACAGCTCCCATCTCGGGAGCTACATGCTACAGAGATGCACAAAACCTGGCATGTTGAGGCTTCAGTACACTTGACATAACTTTGGACAAGCAGCATATGGAGGCATTCTGTGTTTTTTATGTTTTTTGTTGTTTTTGAAAATTGTTCAGTATTCCCCAGCAAACATTTAAACATTGGAAGACCATACTTAGAAATAGTTTGGATATGGGAAACATGTTACATCCGCGACTTTCCATGGCCATCAGCTGGATGTTCCCGTCGGTCGTCTCAGCAACATCTAAATATGCTGTTAGCACAACCCAGACAGCATAATAAACAATATGTAAAATTAAAACGGAACTGAAAAATAAAAATCCAAACAATACGTCGCCAAGGCATCGACGGTAGAAGGCAATCTAGAGAAGCTAAATTAAAAAGTCCCCAGTGGGATTCATACCTGCAACGTCCTGTTCTATAACTAGCAAATTAACCAACTATACCACAACACCAATGAGTAGTTAAGTAGAAACTGGCCTTTATGAAAGGTGCTTAAGAAGACTGAACACATAAGTCTGACCAAACCATTATTACACATTGAAACAGCAACACTGTCTGACCATCTTCCTGAATTTGGCATCTGGACTGAACCATTTTTGAACATTGTCCAGACATCACTGTTTGTTCTATGTTTGCTGTGTCACTACAGTCTTTTGGGAAAGCAATGTTTCGTGGACTAAAAAACTTCACCCAACCTTAGCACATAATGAAAGTTTAATTTTTGGGTGAACTATCCCTTTAAGTGACTGACAGCTGTGATAATGAAATTTGTAACTGTTCATGTAAGATATGCAACATAAATCCTGATATTAGGAATTTTCAGCATAGGTACTGTGTAGCGCTGTGTTTGTGTTTGACTTCCCAGCTTTTCTGTCTGCACACACACACACACACACACACACACACACAAAGAGAGGGGGGGCAAAAACGTTGCAGATGTTGGCATGGCTGCCATTTCCTGTATTTACATGCTGGAATTGGTTCAATGAAAATACACTGAAATTTGAACAATAAGCTAAAAGTGAGAGTGTCAGAAAAGGGAGACTGTAAGACGATTGTTTGTTGGCCTGGATTAAATTGGTGAGAAGGGAAACACCCTGAGGGCAGAGTGGTGCAGCGGAACATGTGCACACTGAATGCACATTTCTGCACAATCGTTAGGGAACTCTGCTGGTCCTCAGCTTCAAACCTGCACATGACATGCCTCACCTCAGCCTCAGCGCCACACGCACACACACACACACACACACACACACACACATACACACACACACGCTGGTAAATCACCCTTTGGGCTCCTTCGAGCATCAACACGTACCTTGTTTTTTTGCATGTGTGAAGACTGGGGCCTGTGAGATGTAAAAAAAGAAAAGAAAACCCATATTTTAAAACTCCCAGAATGCAAGTTAAGATTCCGGCTGAAGCCGTATCCCCGCTGCAGTGGTCAGTCAGTTGCTCTATTTACATTCCATCAGAGATTGAAATGAAAACAGAGAGAAGGGGCAGAGAGGAACAGAGCAGGAGGGAGACGGCAAGGTGTGGAGAGAGTGTGGGAGAAGAAGGAGAGCGAAGAAACAAAGCCTTACATTGTGGACTGCCGTGTTGCCTGTTTACAAGCCCACTTGGGATTATGGGATTTACAAAATTACATTGACTTTTTGTGTAATACTTATTGTAAGCAGCTGTGGGCAGGAGTCTGTTGCTGAATAATTAAAGGGATCTGTAATTGAGTGGAGAAGTGTTTTGGAAAGAGAGAGGTTGTAAAGAAAAGAAGATTTTTATCATATGGGCTGGGGATATATCCATGGATTAAAGCCTAACTGATAGGCAGGACAGGAGACGTGCAAGGGTTGTTTAGGGCCCGACCGATATATCAGTTGGCCAATATTATCGGCCAAGATTGGGCCGTCGCAGGTATATCGGTATCAGCATATGGTTCACCAATACACACCGATATTGAAGTGGTTTTTAAGTCTAGAAAATGCTTGGACTATTGGACGATTGATTTAAAACGGTGTAATTACAAAATCTGTTGCTCCTTATTTAATAACTAATAAGTGAAGTGTTTACTCTTCTAGTGCACTTAAGTTTTGAGAAAGTTTGTAAAAGTATAAGATATCCCGCCTCTAGTGCATGTCTTTGTCACAAGTACCTGACATCCACATTCAGCGGATGTTATATAAGTACAATATCAGCCGATATCTATATTGGAATTGTCCTACTCCCAACTGTTGGTGTCGGCATCAGCCCCAAAAAATCCCGGGCTCTGTTTCACATTCATTGATTGCCTGGAACAGGGACGGACATATAGAGAAATGGTTTTGGCTCAACAACCAGTGATTAAGTCCATCATCATTGAGCCCTTTGTTCTGTAAAAATGTCAGATAATAGCACCAAACGGCCATCAGAATATCCCAGAAACCCAAAGGAAAATCATGAGATCTTGTTTATTCTGATCAACGCCCAAAGGCCACATAAAAATTAAGAATTTGCAATAAAGCAGCAAATCTTGAACAAGCCAGAACAAAATCTATCTCATTTCCTCCATCAAAAATGACCCCAAAAAAATCATCAAAACATGTGCTTTTGTCTCCTTCACATATTTTTAATGAAACCCTTTCTCTTTCCATCCTCCGAGCTGCTGCTGTTGCTGCCTATTTTTATGCTTCTTGAATGAATTATGATGTATCAGAGGGTTGCTGTGACGTCAAATTGTAACGCACACACACGCACACTGAATGATAATTACAGCCTCGCCGCTGCTTCTGCGTGCCATGTTGACATGTGGGTCAATGAGCCTCGGTGTTCTCATCAGCATATCTCTTCTTCTCTTTGTGTCACATTGATTTTTATATGAAAACTGATCAGGAGAACAGCAGAGGGAACAACGAGTTCATTTCTCTGCCTCCGTCAACACTATGCGAGATTGTTTACACTCACTCGTGGTGTAAACATTCCCTTTGGACTCAAGAGCACTCTGTTGAATTGTCTCTCTTGGTCCCATTTTTTACACTCATATCAGGTTTGGAACAGCTAACACGTTCCATACCGCTACAGTAGTGGAACTGAACAGGCCACCACAATTGATTTATCCTAACTGTGCTCCTTGGAAAAAAAAAAGCCTGTTCTTTGTCATTGTAGGTTTAGTATGGGCTTAATAATTCATAAGTGCCTTGAAATCCATTCAAAATGCTTTTAAGCTTCAAATGATTCACTGATCTTGTTATTTAACCACTGCCGAGCTTCAGCTGTGTAGGGAGGAATCACGGATTTGGAATAATTGTGTGTGTGTGTGTGTGTGTGTGTGTGTGTGTAGTTCACTGATCTGGTGTTGGAGCTTTATGAATGTCACCAAAGGCAAATGTAACACAAAACAAGTGTGAGTTTGCAATAGCTGCAAGACAGCAGCTAAACACAGTCGTCCTAGGTATCAGTTGCAGACACATCATAAATAAAAAATAACTATCAGCAATGATGTCTCCACAAAGAGTCTAGACACTACAACAAATGGCTGATGAGTTATAGAAGGGGGCGGGGATAAAGTGTAGGGGTGGTGCAAGTCAGAACCAATGAAAGTGTGTGTGTGTGTGTGTGTGTGTGTGTGTGTTTTTGTGTGTTTCTACAAAGTTTGGCGATGAAACACGAATCCCTTTAGAAGTTATGTGCTGTATTTGTTATAGGCCACTCCCACTGCCACGCCCCTTTTTGCCAGTTGGCCCGAACAGTTAATCAGCTCATGACCAACCTTTCCACTGAATCTTGTGCAAGTCTGTGAATCCATTTGGAGGTTATGCACCTTTTTTGCAACAGGCCACTCCCATTGCCGCGCCACTTTTAGCCAGTTGGCATGACCACACTTGACCTCCATGCCAACTTTCAGGTTTCTGGGGTGAAAAATGTGGTCGCCAAAGAGTGGCGGAATTTTTGTGGACCAACCAACCGACCAACAGAGTGACCTATAGAGCTACTTGTCGGCAGTTGAGCGTAAACATCAACTGTACAGTCAGATGGGAAATTTAATGCTGCTCCATTGTTAATAGGATAAATATGAGGTTGGACCCAGGAAGCTGGTTAGCTTAGCCTAGCATAACGATTGATAACAGCTAGCCTGGTTCTCACGTCAGGCAACAAAATCCAGCTAACGGCACTTTTAAAGCTCTGCACTTTATGAAGAATTGTGTGCCTGACTATTTTTCAGCTGGGACCAGTGACTTTAGTAAAATCCTAGATGTTTTATGCACTGTTTTTTTTTTGTTTGTTTGTTGTTTAAACTGATTATTGAATTGGATTTTTTAAATATGTAGCAAAAAATGATAGCCTACAACATGTTTATTTGTTATCTTTTTAAGTACTCATAGCTAGATTTTTTTTTTTTTTAATTTTGGATGGAAACTTGTTAACTCACAGTGTCTCCAGTCAAACTGAGATAAGCCAATCGGCTGCTTGCAGTAACCTCAGAGGTAGCATGTAGCATGAAAGCCTGATCAATCTTCTCATCCACCTCTCAACAGGAAAACAAATGTTGATAAACACATTTAATACCAGCAGGATGATCAAAAGACTTTAAAAATGAAAAACTAATTATATAAGAGAGAGATTTGTACTATGAGTGCTTTACAAGCATAAAATATACAACTATAACACACACACACGCACACACAGGGGGATGAATAGCTATGACGCCTACCTTGCTCTTTATGCGCCCACCCCTCTTCCCTGCTCTCCATTGCTATGGTTACAATGATGCAGGTTACCGTGGCAGCCAAGTCAACCCCGCACTTACACAAAGGCGCACGTGCTGGTACTCACACACACACACACACACACAGACATACGCAGGCTGTGACGCTGAAGAGTTGAGTTTCTTCAGCTATTTCTGGAGGGAGTCGGGGATGTTGAGCTGGTGTCATTTCTGCGTTCACCTCTGTTCTACCTTATCTGTCTTTTCCTGAGGAGAGGATGGATGAACAGATGCTCCCTCTCCGATCTGTTTTCATTCAAAATCTAAAAGTGTAAATAAATCATGGAGCAAAGTTATTTATGACACCATTATCTAAATGTGCACATATGAATGGTGCATCTGGAAGCCTCTTATCTCCTGCTGCCAGTCCCGAGCATGTGGCTCTGAGTCTCATCTCCTCTTGTTCTGGTGTTGTTCTTCCTTAGTTTTAAGATTTCTTTGAGTGTGATGTTATGGTGCCACCTAGTGTTTGTATAAAGAACTTCCAGACAAGTTTGTAATTGTGTCTTTTCCTTTTTGTTTTTGTAGATCTGTCAAAAGCTCTACTTCCAGGAGGAATCACAGAATGCAATGGGGGTGCAAAAAAAGAAACACACACACACACACACACACACACACACACACACACACACAACATATGCAGTCATGTTTGGGTGTTTTGTTTTGTGTTAATATTAATATAGCTTAGGTAGTTGAAAATGTCTTCATTCTAAATCAGGATCTTGCAGTTGTTTGGATTAACAATTCATTTGGGTTTTATTTATTTATTTATTTATTTTTCATTTTCTAAAACAGCATAATTGTTTTAGACATAAAATGTTGGAGAATGGTTTAAAAAATGCTGATTATAAATAGCCATAGCCCGAGCCAACATAGTTGTTGTGTATGTTTTTCCATATGTTATTCCTTATTGAAAAAGGCAAAAGCAGCAAAAATTTTGCACATTCCCCTGAAAAGTGATTTAATTATTATCAAATAGAAAACATCTTAGTTTGTAAAATTCTGTCAGATTAATCATCACTGCAGCCCTGCAGTCTATCCAATTCTTCGGCTTCTTTTTTCTCCTCGTATTCCTCTGCTTTATGCTTTTACTTTGGAAATTTGTCTATTTATGCAAAGGAGGAAAAGCCATAAGGAGGAAAAGCCATAAGGAACAGATGGCAGGAAGAGGAGAAGGACAAAATGTGAAGGGAGGAAAAGAGAAAAAAAGATGAAAGCAGTAAGAACAATGTAAAGACGGAAATAAAGAAGAATGTGATAGGAAAACAGGAAGCAACAAAGCAAAGGGGAAAAGGAACGACCAGAATGGAGGGCAAATGCAAGGAGACAGAGAGATTTGTTAAGTATAAAAGAAGAAGAAATGACACAGTCCGTGGCTCCACTAAGTCCAAATATAAATCTGTAGCTTCCACTTCCTCCTAGTTTATGCGTATGAGTGCACACCCATACTCGTATGTTCACCTTTATCCGTTTTGGGATTTACCCTGACTTCTTAGTAATAATCCCATTTCTTCTAATCCATCCGTCCCTTCCTCCTCCTCCTCCTCCTCCTCCACCTCCT
>JAQLOL010000010.1:12727547-12738232 GCA_029783665.1 Naso thynnoides
CCCAAAGTGCATTACTCTGGTTTTCTGGAATATTCCGACCAGCCTTTTGAAACGACCACACACCTTAAATACCCACGGATGATGAAGTTAGGAAGAGGTCAGCAATCGGTTATTTATCTGTTAACCCACCGTAGAACATTGCTCCCTGATTGACGTTTTAAAATAAATGAGCTGATTGTTCGAGCAGATGTGACACTGACCGGACTGGAGCTCGGTCTGCTGACCATGCGGAAAGGAGAGTTCTCTCGTTTCCTCTTCCAGCCGCAGTACGCGTACGGGGACATGGGTTGTCCTCCGTTCATTCCTGCTGCGGCTGTGGTTCTGTATGAAGTTCACATCCTTGACTTCCTGGATTCGGAACAAGTGGACAACTTTATCTCACTGAGTCCGGTAGGGAGGTTTCAGATTGAGAAAACACATTGTTCTTCCACTTCCACACAAATTGCTGCACGTTTTTATTTCCCTAAAGGCCGATACACACCAGGAGTGTCATGAATAAATGACATCAAAACGTGAACTACTCGCTGCTGTTTATTTTGCTTTAATGCTATTCAGACCAGACCAATATGAATTTGGAAAGAGTTTTGACAGCTCACTTCGAAGAGGGAAAAATAGACTCATCTTTTCTATCGAACCTCACGTCCACACCACTTTTTTTTTTTTTAAATTTAAATTGCACAGTTTTTTAGTAAAGATGGGTTTTTGGTCCCCCAATGGCTGAAATTCCTCTCAAAACATGGCGCTGGCCATGTAAACTTCCACTCCGCAGTGGGAGACGGAAGTGACGTTTGCTCCACACAACCGTCTTGATTAGTGGATGCGAAAGCTCAGAAAAATCTACCTCGATGGAAAAAATAAAAGGTTTGCTTTCATCACAGCATGATATTCATTCTCTGTATGAAGTCACTCATGCCCAGTCAGCAGTTGGAAAAATATTGTTGATTATTATTATAACCCTACGTAACTTGAAACTTAAAGTATGATCGGAGACTTCAGTGATTGGTCCTTTTGCATACAAACAGATCGCTGCACGGTCGTGTGCATGTAGCAGGTGCAAGTTATAACTTTGGTGGGTAATTGTTACATGTTTCATAGGTCGGTCATCATCAGCACTGGGGTTCCTTGCACAGTTTCTGGACCACTTGTACGTGCATATTTATAATATCCTGAGCAGATGCAGCACTCTACAAGGGTCTCCATCAACAGGCCCTGAATGAATGAATGAATAAATGAATGAAGTGACTTGGAGACTAAACGTTAGGCTTTGCAGTAGAGGAGTTCACACCCTCAGGAGCACAAATTGAGCACCATGTTCAGTTTGTGCAGCACAGGAATAGTCCTGAAAGTTTATGATCACACTTCACAATTCAGTTTTATTAATAACCACGATAAGAGAGTGGGAGGTGGGAAAATTGCTGCTTTTATCACTGGCTACTTTGCATTTCATTTGACCTTCTTTGTCTCCAGGTGGAGCAGAACTCACATCCTCTGTCCACACTTCTTGAAGTTGTCAACACAGTCCGCAGCTTTGGCAACCGCTGCTTCAACCAGAGCCGCTATGACAATGCCAAAGATCGCTATAAACAGGTGAGATTCAAAGGGTGTTAAAATAAAGAAACTGCACTTCTTATTTTTATGACATTTCATTTTAGTTGCTAATGATGTGCCATGTTTGCACGAGTTCTGGCAAAGTTATGAATGTATTGTCATAGAAAAGTGAAATAGTTTGTATTGGTTCTATGTTTTGCCAACAGGGAATGATGCTGCTAGGGAACAGGGAAACACAGATCGATGCAGAGAAGGAGACGATCAAGACGGCGCTGCTTCTTCTCTATCTGAATCTGTCTCTCACTGAGCTCCGACTGGAAAGCCCTCACAAAGCCCTGAAATACGGCAACAAAGCCTTGGAGATAGACCCTGCCAACACAAAGGCCCTTTTCCGCTGTGGACAGGTCAGCCAGGACTTTTTTGTTTGTTTATTTTTCAAACCGTTGGATAAAAAGCAAAGAAGGTGTGTGACAACACCTGTTTTGTTTCTTTATAAAAAGTCCAGAAGGATGATGACAGCACAGGAGAACCAAACCCAACAGATGTACATTTAGCTACATATTATAAAAATCGAGCCAAAAAATGTGACTAACGATTCATAAGATAAGATCATCTTTATTTCATCGCACATAGCTGTACAACAACATTAGCAGTGCAGTTCCTGAATAAAAATGTGTCACACATTCAAATTTGTACACACATTTAAGGCAAGAATGGTTTCAAATAATAAGGAGGAAAATATTTTAAGAGATTTAAGAAGAAGTAAAGAAATAAATATGCATCGAGTTATTATATCGAGTCGTTCCCTTGTCCTTCGTTGTGGTGACGTTGGAGGTGGTTGTTGAGATTTGCAGCGTCACCTTGTGGTGCTGCGATGATGCCAAATCACTGCTTGTAGGTTATTACTCCCTGTACATCGTCGTCAGGTTTAAACTCAAAAAAGCTTCACACAGCGGAATGTCCACCTTTATATTGCACAAGAACATCATTACTTTTGCTGTCGGCACAGAGATTTTCCTCAGCGGCGCTCCATTTTTCCTTTGCCTTGAAAAATTAGGCTCCGACTCAAACTCTAAACTGACTTCTCCCTCCTCCCTGCTCGTCTACACATGACACTACCGACGCCGTGTCTGGTTACTGTGCCAACGGTGAGTGACAGCAAAGCGCTGTAAATGAGGAAGACTTCCACTGCGTGAGTGTGACTGATAACAGCATCTGAGATTTTTTTTTAAAGTAAATAAGAGAACACATGAATGCAGCGTGATCTGAATGCACAGGGAAATACAAGCAGGTCAGTCACTATCATTTAAACATGAGATCCCGTGTCTGTTTGAATTGAGATTGTGATTTTTTTTTTTTTTTTAAGATTAATTTTGTCAGAGAACCAAGTGGCCAGTTTGCAGACTTGGTTCCTGCCAGCGATGGGCAGCTTTTCCCTTACCTTCAGGGTGCAGACATGCACTCCAGATAACAATATGTCCATTATTCTGAGTGATGTCATCCTGTCAGGCGTATCTGGAGCTGCAAGAGTACAAGAGCGCCCAGCGTTGCCTCATAACTGCTCAAGCAAAGAAGCCCTTTGACACAGACATCAACAACCTACTGAGGAAGGTGGCAATGTAAGATGAACTTTTGTTGACACATTCGGCACGTTTCCATAGAAACATCTAGCTTCTATTTTTTCGTGTGTATTTTTAACTTTAAAGCACGTGTGCTTGTTACACGGCCCATTCTGCGTTTGAAGTAGAAATGGCAAAAAGCCGCCTCTGCCACAGATCACTCTGAAGAAGTTCGTATATGTGCAATCAGCAAATGTCGCATTTCAGATCCTACAAAGACAACTTGGACAAAGAGAAAGAAATGTACTCCAAGATGTTCAGAGGCTCGAGGAGCAAGTGACGATGTAAAGATGAATGAGAAGGTAAGACAACCTGCCTGCCAAACGCATTTCTCTGTCTGTCTGAGGCTCCATCCAGTTTCCTCAATTTTCTAAAATTTTCCAATAGATATTTTTATGTTGCATTTTTGAAATTTTCATTAAAGACGGATCACGTGGATAAACTGTTTGTCTGTTGCAGAATTAAGAGAACGTTTTCCTCCCCAGTGCAGTGAATTCTGAAAGTTGCACCATTATCACCGTATGAAAGAATGAATCCTGTACAGATTTGAGATCATGTTAATTCGTTGAAGTTCTTTAAAATGTTCAGATGTTTGTTAATAATGTAGCTTAACAGCTGTGTTTTTGTTTGAAAATGTTTGTGGACTTTCTTTTGACCTCAAATGACTGAATGTGGAGACTGGAAAAACATTTGTATAAAAAGAGTCACCGGGATCTTGAGTGGCTTCATATTTCCATGAAGTCGTTCATAAATAGTTTTTCAGAGTGTTACGCATTTGCATGCAGTTGTGATCACTCTTTGTGTTAATAATAAACATGAAACCCATTCACCTCCGAGTATCTTGCTTGGTAAATTGGAAATAGCAAATTTTTTAATGAACTTTGTCGCAGTCAGACTCAGATTCGTGTGCTGATCTCTCCAATCCTCTGAAAATTAATAGACAGCCACAGTTCCATTTAAGAGACAATTGCTGCTGAATGGATTTTTTTGTTTTAATTTGTTGTCAAATGCATGACCTCAGTTGCACTATAATTGTCAGTGTAACTTGCAAAATCGAGCTGCTGATAAAGGAAAGATTCATTATTAATTCATCCTACAGTTTGTGCATTTAACATGCCGGTTTAAAAGCCGCATTTGGATTCAAAGGTGTCTGAACCACCACCAGGGGGCGAACTTAAACAGTCTGACTTCAGAACTGCCGCTTGTTCATTTATAAAATGTAATGAAAAATAAATATGAAACTTTGATATAAAATTTTAAAGGAATATTCAGGAATTGTTGACTTTTCCTCTTGATGGAGACAGTTTTCAGCTCATTTGATGCAGTTCGAAGTTTCGAAGGCTCGTTGTTTTGTCGCAGATGCTAATGTTAATGCAGATCAGTGGCACCAGTAGCAAGCCGGCAGAAGCAGCTACCAAACTCTGATTAAACACTCCACAGTGCACCCAAAGAGAGTCACATATGACGACAGTCTGCTGAGGCAAAGTCAAGTGTTTGTAGAAAAATTTTAGAAGCTAAACTACAGCTGAATTTCTTTCATTTGTGGCTCTGATCCGTGTTAACGGTGTCAGGAAGCTGCTGAACTCTTTACTCCCCGTTGCTACTGATCCACAGAGAAATTTAGCCGTGGTTTGACTTTAAAAATTATTCTACAAACACCTAAATTTACCTCCATAGACTGTCACCGTATTTGACTTGCTTTGGGTGCACTCAGGAGTTTTAATCAGTTTGATAGTGGCTACTAAAAACAGTAACAAAGAAACAAAACAAGGAGCCATCCAAACTGTACTGCCTAGTGTGAGCTGAGAAATGGTTTCCGTCAATAAGAGTAGGACTGGAAAAGTCGAAAATGAGACCCTATGTCAAAAATTCCCGAATATCTCTTCAAGATAAGCTTTGGAGAGAGAGGGGGAGAAAAAAATCTCCAAATATAATTCAGATTCAAAGTGTTGAATGTAAACCAAGCTGCCTCCACATCCCCTCAGGAACCAAAACACGCAACTACACTGTGTGTGAGGGCAATATTCGATATGCAGTATCTGGACAGGTTGAAAGGATTGGAGGTGGGTAGACTGGATGGGGTAGTAAGGAGAAGAAGGGAGGGGTGGGTAAGATGACGGGGGATCAGAGGTGGGGAGGGACAGATGGAGGAGCAGCAAACTCTGCTTGACCTCCTTCGGCTAATCGTCTTGGCGCAGCGTGAGTGTTTTACCATCCTCTGCGAGCACATGGCCGGCAGGTCGTGCTTTGTTTGAATGGACCCAGATGGACACGATGGTCTCCAGGCTTGTCGACTGCCTTCATCTCAGGTGAGGGAGAGTGAGACAGTTTGCTGCCTCACTGCTACCTGTTTGTGTGTGTGTGTGTGACTGGTCTGCCTGACATGTTTGTTTTTTAATGTGCGTGTTTCAGATTCAAGCTGACCGTTTCACATTCAGGCGCCAGTAATTCACCTTTTTGTCTAGTTTGCTGTAATGAGTAATGCTGAAAACTATGCAGAGTCTACACTTCAAAATAAAAGACAAAATGTATGCAAGCAGGTAGACAAGGAGAAGACATATGAGTTAATGGTTTTACCTCTTTGTTTACTTCACTTGTACTCTGATTTTTAGGGTTGTACTGTACTCTACATTTACCTGACAGCTGTAGTTACTAGAAGAGATGTTCTGATACCATTTTGTTCTTCCTGATACCCAAACTTGTGTATCGGGTGAGCACCAGTCTGATACCAGTGCATATTAAATCATTCCGTACGCATGTACTTTGACTTTTCAGTGTAAAATACTGTCAAATGTAGACATTTTGCTCCCTCTATGGGCTCTCTATAAAGAATAAACTCAAAAAAAACATGCTAATTAGCAGGACCAAACGCCACCTGGAGCTTCAGTTCAAATGAAACCTCCATGTTACGTCACTACTTGTTGACACTGGGAGGATCTGATCTCTGTAATGTTGGATGATAAAGTCCATCTGGGTCAAATCCCAAGAACTCTAATTAGTTTGACAAAGTTTCTTCGGTTTATGTAGCCCTCCTGTTTTATGGCCGTCAATAACTGCCTGAAGTCTGACGCAGATCTCAGCTGTGTATGGTCTCTGGCCTAAAATGAAGCCACCGTCACTTCTAGCATGTTTTGGTGCTTTTTTACCTTCAGTCCGACCTGGTGTGAGAGAAATGAACAAACATTTGAATTGACTGGACAGCTGGAATATTATAGCCTCGGCCCAAAACAAACGCCCACAAGTGGAGTGGGCGGAGTCCCTGGTCTGAGCCCAGGCTAAGAGAAAATGTTTGGCTTTCATTGTTTGAAGCGTATGTTTATAAAGACTGTCCAATAAGAAGTGAAGCATGTTTAAGTAGCGCTATAATCCCATCACCAGGGATACTCGACTCGTTGTACTCCTCCGTTATTCCACCATATTTAAGATGTTTTAGTGTGAAATTCGTATTAATAGGATTATCTTGATTTCAGTGTATCTTTGGCTTCTCTTTTCCACTCATGCGTAGCTTTCCATCTGATCCTGCTGCACTTTTTGTGCAGCCTGAAAGGTCGATGCGCAAAGATCAGCCTTCCCTCTGTTACTCACAGCCTAATTTATCCCATCGTACAAAACTGGTGTGACTGTATCTGTGTTGGCGGGCTACGGGACGCTCTTTCACAGGCCAGATTTGGCCCAGGAGCTGACAGTCTACTTTCACTTTCACCTGAAGTATAGCCAGTATTGTAATTAAACTAGCAGTTTAACTACATTTTGCAGTAGCTTACCGGCAGTTCAACTACATTCATAATATTTGCAAAATGATTCAAGTAGTTAATTTACTTTTTTTTTGGTCATTTTTTGTGTAGTTAACTACCAAAACTGCAAACAGTTTTGGGCCATAAAAGGACAAATGAATTCTTATTTTAATTTTACCCTTTCTTCTCTAATTGAACCCCAACTGACAAGCCCGATCCCGTCTTTTCTTTGATCCTGACTGCTGTGAATGCATGTTGCCAAGGCGATGCATTTGTCAGGAATCAACAGGAACTTTTTTTTTTTTTTGGCATATGTACAGTATGACTTGTGAAGAACAACTTGGCTTTTTTTTTAGTTTTTGCAATAAACAGTGGCTTTTTTTTCTTTCTGCTAGCATGTGACTTTTTCTGTTATATTTCCTCATAATTATATATCACATGTACAATGTCAGTTTTTTTTGTTTGTTTGTTTGTTTGTTTGTTTGTTTAAAGTAGTTTGAGTACTTTTTCTAAGTAGCTTTAGGTTCCCAAACTAAATGTATCCCTTGGGTAGCTTTGGTGTAGTTCAACTTCTTTCAGTATAAAGAAATTAATAGTTTGTAAAGCTGCTTTCAAAGTAGCTTCTCTAAAACTGTAAATAAATGTCAATTCAAATCAAACTTAAAACTTGAAATAAATTGTGTCACAGTCTTAATACAGGCCACAGTATATGCAGCAGCTTTTCCAGTGGTGAGGTATTACCTACATTTTATCTTTTATTGTAATAAATCCAAGAAATCACTGAACAATATATTATATAATTTAATTATATATAGGCTAGATGGAAAAACCATAAACTTTTTTAATGGTCTGCACTGCACTAAAAACGACAGGAAGTGGGTCAGTAAACTTTTTGGACAGAAGGGGGCGCCGCCACATGAAACTTTGCCCTGTGGTTTCAGCCAATGGCTGTGCTGTGTTCAGTCCGTAATCCAGCCCCTGAGCTGCAGCGCCTCACACACACACAAGTTGGATCCCAAAGGCGAGCAGAGGCAGAGGAGGAGAGTTTGGCGTCACAATGAGGCAGCGTGACAGCCCTGCGATGGAAACATAGGCCCAGACACTCCGATAGATCGATACAGATTGATTATCTATCAGAAAGCGGGCGAAGGGGAGAAGGAGAGGAGAAGAAGAAGAAACATGAGTCGGCAGCAGCAGCAGCAGTCCCAGGGAGTGGTTTTAACGGGTTACCACAGCAACGCGGAACTGTTGCCGAAAACTGGACCGTCTGCTGCCGGTGGTCCGCCAGCTCCGGACCCGGTGACCACGGCGCCCAGGTGGGACATGTGAGCGTGTGTGGCTGCGGTGTCTCGTTTCAGAGTGAGCCAGTGTGCAAAGGTCAGAGAGACTTCTCTCGGTATTTTCATGTGAACAGGAGTGTTGTGGAGGACGTGCTGACTGTGCAGGAGAGTTTAAGAAACCCTCCATCCTGCTGCGTGTTGGTAACTTCACAGCAGAGCCTGCTAAATTACACCCAGACAGGCTGCTTTTTTTTTTCCAGCTCCATCTTTTCCAGCTCCACCTTTGGCCTTGAGTTATGTTTCTTTTATTCTTCTTCAACATTCCCTTATCAGCAGGTCAACCTTGACTCTGTTATATCAGCTCAGATAACAGCTGCACGCTTCCATATCTGACTTTACAACACTGGAGATCCAACCTTCTCTCTGACAGTTATGTAATGAGAAGCCATCACTGAATCAGTGTTTAGTACTTTGAATATTATTGAGCAGAATTGTTTTTTATAAGCAGGTCTTTTTAATAAAGTCATTGCTTGATTTGGAATGCAAAGTATTTGGTGGCTCCAGCTCTTACTTGTGAGAATTAGCCTACCTCTTTTCTCTCATCTCTGCTTTTGCATCATTATAAATTGACTGTTGGACGAAACAAGATACTCGGAGACAAAAATTGGGGGTTTTTTTCAGTGTTTTGTCACATTTAATGATCAAGGAAATAATTGAGAAGATAGAAAAACATCTTTTTAAGGAGTCCTTGCAGGGAAACGGCCACCAAAAGCAGCACGACATAAAGTAACGGAAATACCATAAAAGTTTGGTCACACTTGTGTCACTCGATGCAGCAAAATGAACTAATTCTGCAAGCCATCATTTTGCTTAACTTTAAAAAAAAAAAAAAAAAGTCCAGTCATACAAAACTTACAAGACACTCAGTCAGTCCTCATACTTTAAAATCAGCCAAGTTTTGCTTTTATTGCTCATTAAACAACTTAAACATTCAGTTGATTCTGTGTCATCTAGAGCCATTCATTCATTCACTCGTGTTTCCTTTCACTTGAGTGGACAGCCGTGCTACAGCATATTTGAATTTGAGTCCTCTGTATGCAATGATATCCATCTTTAATACTAATGGTCACATAATCTGTTTCCATGGCATGATGACCCTCCGTGTCAGCTGCTTGCTTTGAGGAAAGACACATTTTAGGCGCCGTCGCGGACGAAACACTGAATGGGAAGTAGGCTCAAGCGGAAACAACTGTACAGTCAACCGTCTTTTATTTATATCAGAGCAAACTTGTTTTGTTTGTACGTCCACACCGAGCTGGCCGTGTGTCCGGCTTATAAACAACTGCTGTCAACAACCGTTGTGTGGTGAAAGTCAACAACTCCTAGTGTCCAGCTGCCTCTGTATGTGTATGTGTACATACAGTATATATAATGTGTGTGTGTGTGTGTGTGTTCCAGATGGCTTGTCCAGCTGGCTAGAAAAAAAACCAGCATCAGATTACAGCCTGCCTTTGTCTCACCTCCAACAGCAGTGTGTGCGTGCGTGTGTGTGCGCGCTGTCTAGGTTGACGTGAAGGCTTAGGTCTGTGGTCATTGTTTCCCTGAGTTAGGAAATGAGAGACACAGACAGAGAGAGAGAGCTTCTGGTGGATGTCCAGCTTAAGGAGCCGTTAGCTTACATGTCTGTTACATGACGCAAAGATGTGTTTTTATGGATGCTTCTCCCCAAGTGTCCGTGAGGTATGACTTGCTAAAAAAACAAAAAACAGTCAGTGGACACACAGGGTTTAGATGAGTCCACAGTGTGTGTGCAGCAGACAGTCTAACCCCACAGCAGAAATATGATCCCGCACAGGAAATGACATCTGCAGAAAGGGAAGACAAGCTGTGAGAGGTTACAAGAAGTCAGACAGCACGGGCTGCTACTGCTCCGTGCAGCCTGAGGGTGTCAATCGGATTAAACTTGGCTTATTTCCCGATGAGTAGGACTCATAACACTGTGATAAATTAACGGAAGAGTAACCAGAGACACTTGGAAAAAAGATGTAATACATAGAAACATGTGGAAAGACACAGAAAGTCCAAAAACAGCAGAAAGAAGGAGCAAGAAATATTGACGAAAGACAAACTGGAATTTGACTGATTCAGACCTCCAGCAAAAACAAAGGAAGCGATGAAATCCTGCAGATTCATCAGAGTTAAAGCAGATAATTTATTGAAGCGCTGTGTCATTGCTGAGATCAGTAACTTTGAGAGCATCGGAGACAAACAGAGGAAGCCTTTGTTTTCTGCTGAGGGCAGCTGGCACCTGTTGATCTGAATGGGAATACCACACACACACACACACACACACACACACACACATTGAATGCTCCTTCCTCTTGTTACTTCGGCTGCAAAACATCCTCAGCCGTCTTGTTCACTTTCTGAAGCTCAAAAAGAATTTTCCACTTTTCAAAAACATGCATTCTTGGCATTGCTTTGAGTTGAGTGAGGATGTTGAT
>JAQLOL010000010.1:12738332-12750475 GCA_029783665.1 Naso thynnoides
ACTCAAGTTTTCCACGTTTTTACACTTGAGGGTTTTCAACTGCTTTGTTTTTTTAAAAAAAAGCTCTTAAAGACCCATCTGTTTTGGTGAGCCATTGTCTAATCTGTCTGTTTTTACACAACTGTTACTGATGTCTTCTTTTGCCATCTTTGTGTTTTTACCCTCCTCCTCTTATTTTGAAGCACAAAGTGACATAGGTGCTGTATAAATCAACTTAACTTAGTTACTTCTGTCTTTAAATCAACGTGAACTAAAACCACAATGTGCTATATTTCCAAAAAAAGGATATGTCATGTCGACTTTTGAGCTTTTCGTTTGCTGAGAGACAGATTTTGGACAGATTCAGGCCGGCTACTTCCTATTTTCCAGTCTTCGTGCTAAGCTAAGCTAAGTGGCTGCTGGTTATATCTTTATATTTACCACCCAAACGTGTGATATTGGTAAATAATTAGAGTTGTTCCAAGAAAATGTTGCCGATACTGCTGAAAATGTTGGCATCGGTATCGGTAAGTACATCAGTCTGCACACAAATCAGATACCATGTTATTTATTAGCCACGAAATGGTGCCCAGCTTCTGTCCAATTAGCTCAGTTAGCTCCCACTGATGTTACATACCTGAAATCGATTTTTCTTTGCCGCTTTAAAACGGTACTCAGGAAGCTGTGCTGTGCTGCCATTGGCAACTACTATTTTTAAGGGCAATAAAGCAGAATAAGGAGAGCCAAACTGTCTGCATTCAGCAATATTTTACACTGAAAAATCAAAGGAGATGTGTAAGGAATTGTGTTTTGTGCCCTGGTATCGGATCAGGACTTGCTATTGTCTAATCTGCAAGTTTAGGGGCATTTGGATGGAAAATATTGGTATCAGAACATCTCTAAAAATTAATATGATGGAGTTAAAAGTGCTTTATGTCCCTTAACAACATAGACTGAAATACTCAAGCCTGCTGTCTAATTATATAAAGGATGCAGTATCATGCATCTGTGGTGTGAAACTTTCTCAGAGTATACTCGGAGTCAGGAACTTGTCACTTAGTAACACTCAAAAAACAGCAACAAAAAAACAAACAAACAAAAAAAAAAGCGCACACTCACTCACACACACTGAGCATGTGGACTCCAGTAGTCAGTTGGGTTCGTTTCCTCAGATCTGACTTATATGAAACTCATCAGTGCCGAATTTGCTCTTTGCCGTGCGAGACTGTTTGCTTTTATTCCTGTTTGCGCCTCGCAGGGTGAGACTCGCTTGTTGCCGCTCTCTCTCCACACACGGCCACGCACGCTCAGTTGTTGGCGGCAGCTCTGAGCAGGTGATAAAAGGTGTGAGGTGTGAGGATAAAGGTACAAAGAGTCGAACAATAGCGCGCACAGCTGCAGCCCTGTTTTCCTTTAAAGGTCATTGTGGAAGTGTGAGAGAGCGTGTTTGTTTTACTCACAAGGGCAGCCCACCTGACCTCTGTGAGTGTGTGTTTAGGAGAGCAAAGTCATGTGTACTGTTGTTTGTAAAGCCTCGAATAGTTTGCTTGAGTTTGTTTGGGTTTTTCGGCACTTTCACAGTTTATAAACTGCATCCCAAAGACGCTCGGAAAAATGTCCGTATATGATTCACTCAGAGGAAGAATGCTGTCTTAATCCACCATAAGAATGACCAAAAGTTACGTGGAAGCTGCAAATATTAATTTTTAACACAGTTTTAAACGTGTTTGGCCAAACAACTGGATCACAGTTAAATCGTTAAACGAGGCATGAGCGCCCGTGACAAAGTTCAGAGCGAGGGCCAAGTGTGGTATCACAGTCTTTAATCATTTCAGAAGTGAGTGGGGACAGATTATTCAGGAGTAAGCTGACTTATTGAGTGATTTATAATCCTCTCACATTCAAATGCACCTCTCTTTAGTGGCTAAAGAACCGAATAACCCAAAACAGCCAAAGTATGGCACCCCGGGACAGACTCAAGTTCTTAAAAATCATATACCATAAAAAAATCAAAAATTTGAGCTACCAAGCTCTGGTTTAAGTTGCCGCAGAATGACCCTCAAGCATCTACAGGGTAAGATGCTTTAGGGGAGTAAGAAGTAGAAATAGGAAGTGTAGTTCTGAAATAGCTGTGGAAATTAATCTTAAAGTCATTTTTATGCCATAAATGCATTTTCTCAGCCAGTTATAATACAAAGTACAGCACAGTACAGTTATTGAGATCTTTGCTAGCGCGCGCCAGGCAGGCTGAACTCGGAAAAACTCCGGCAACGCGTGCATTTGTTTTGGAAGCAGTGACAGAGAGATGGATGGTGATGAGGTAATGTATTTGTATGTGACTGAGAAATAAGTTACAAGTCAGTTGTATGACAGTAATGCACTCTGAGGCCTGTTACCTCTATTTTCTGTAGGCTAACGTCACACAGCCATTTGTATTAATGTTACATGCTGAGGTGCAAACTAACAGCTGTAGGCAGAGAATATATTTACTTTATTGTCACTGCACAGGGCAACGAAATCCCAAAAAATAAATAAATAAATTCGGCTAAGTTCTCAGGGATTCGGACCCCATCATGGTCATTAATAGTAGTAGTGACTAAACAAAAATAGCAGTCTTTTCGCTGAGGGTCTCATTTGCTGTTACGAGAAATTTTTAGTCATCAGAGGAGTCATGAGACTGTTTAAAAAAATCCTTAAAAATTCCTTGTAGTCACCTTAACAGTACTGTTTTCATGAAATTTGCTACATTTAGCCTGACTTATATTGCTTATACACATGCAGGAAACCAAAGCATGAAGCAAATAACATATTTGACCTGATGGTGGCGCTAGAGGAAAAGTCGGGGATCTTTTAGATCACGAAGATTCTTCCTCTGGGGACCATCAGTGCTCGTACAGAACTTAACTTAGTCTGTCCAGTCTTTGTTGAGATGTTTCAGATGAGAACAAAGAAGTGGAACAGATAGCACTGTTGTTCTTAGAGCCGTGTCACTGGCATAGCTAAGGACAGTGCAAATGAAAAATCAGTGTGAACACAGCGGTGACAAAGTGTGACACTTTGGACCTCAGCTGCTATGCATGTGTAAACGTGTTGTCCCTGAATGAATAAACCAGTGTTCAATGGCTTCAGTATTTTGAGCTGCTGTCACTGTCAAACTTGTCGTGTGTGTGTGTGTGTGTGTTTGCTAGTCTTTGATTTATGGATCAGTCAAACCGTTTTTTAACTAGCTCGGATGAAAGTAAATGATTAACTCATCCTGAGTGTTTGTGTGCTTGTCTGCCACGTTTCAATGCGTCTCCAAGGAAAACACACTTTTATGTTTATCAGAAAACAAGGAAGATTTTTCCAGTGCTCACAAATAAAAACAGTTTGATTAATGAGGCTCTAGTGAGGCAATTGGGTTATGTCAGGGGAATGACCTGCTAAGTTTGCATTTTTTCGAGACAGAGGAACAGTGTTTCTACTCATGTTAATCACACAGCGCTTTGACGAAAGCCTCCAGAAAGGAGAGGAGATAGATATACAGGAAATCAGGGAAGACAGTAGGGGTGAAACACAAAGAACCAAGAGACAGGAAAAGGACGCAAGTCCCAGGCGAAGTGTAGGAGGAAAGGAAGCAGAGGTCAAGAGAAGGAAGAGGGGAGAAGAGTGGAAAAAGAAAATAAATGAATGGACGCAGAGAAGGAAGTCTGTTGTAGGTCAACTTAAAATACCGTGTGTTCTTTGTTCAAACCTGATCAAAGTCTGTTTGTGTCTCTATGGTGTTTTTTCGTGTGTGTGTGTGTGTGTGTGTGGCAGGAAGTCTGCTGTGGTATGTGGCCTTGGTTCAGCATGACGTCCGGAGTAATACTCTGCTGATAATCCCGAATTAATTATTATAGAACATCAGCTCAACGCTGTTCAGAATGACCATTCAAGCTGGCATTGTTACTTCCTTGTCTAAATAGTTTTTAGTATGTTATTTAAAAGCTGTCGAACTGGTGCCTAAATATTTGGAACAATTTTACATTTCCACCTCCAAGTGACTTAACAATAGGAGTCTAATTGAGGCTTTTCTTTGTTAAAAAAAAGAAAAATCACACCATTTATGGTATTGTGTCATATCCTACCATATCCTACCCTTTCAATCAATATTAGACCATTTAGAGCCGCTGAAATAACAAAGTATGATGGTTGAATGATAAGTTTGTGGCCTAATGAAGAAGGATGAGTTTAAACGACGCGGGTTGGAGTTGTGTAAAGCTGTGCTCTGATTTGCATGGTCATCATATAAGCCTGCTTGTTGTATTTCATATATGTGTGTGTACGTGTGTTAAGTTGTAATTTACCTCACAATGAAATGAACAGTTCTGAAAGTCCTGAAAAAAAAAAAAAAAGTCCCAAATGTTTATGTTGTTGCAAACGATGGTCACTTGTGTACAAGTTAAGAACTTAGATGTAAGATTAAAAAATATCTGGGAACATTCAAGACTTCATTTTGCATAATGAGTACTTTTACTTTTAATACCATCCTTGCATTCACTTACAGCATTACTATGAATTGAGTCTGTCTGTTTAATTAAATATTTGCCTTTAAACATCAGCCCGTGTCAGGTCATTATATAGTGAAAATGCCAGACTACAGTGCCAAATGTGTGTCTCTGTTATTTAAAAAGTGTGACTTTAACATATTCAGTATGTGTGCTGATGTTTGGCCTTTTTGACTATGAGCTGGAATCAGCCTGCAGAGACTTAAAACCTGCTTCACTTTCACAGTGAGAGCAGAAACATCCAGTTCTAGTTGTTGCCGTAGAGGGGCTCGACTTTTCACCGCCCCTCCGACAGCAGTGATTTTTTTTTTCTCTCAGTTTGTTCAGATGGAGCAGACAAGAGTGATGATTGCTAGATGGAAGAAATGAAGGTTATCTTTCAGCTTGTGTGATGACAGCTACACCATCACTCAGCTGTGTTATAACCGCTGCTGCTGCTCTCCCCGTGATAACCCTGCAGCTCGAGGTGGAAGAGAAACAGAGAGAGAATGTGCTGTGTTAGATAATGTAACTTCCTGTCACAACAAAGGGGACGTTCGGTCGGACATCAGCAGCAAACGCAAAAACAAACAAAGAACACTTGACCCATATTATAATACACATTATTGTACTTTTTAAAATAATTTGTCAGCATCCTCACTTCGTATTTTCCGAGGACTTGTATTGTTGTTTGCATTGTGTAAAACTCCACCACATGCATTGCGAGGTAATTTTGGTGAGATGACGTTGCAGCAGCGACAGTGTCATCCTGTTCTGAAGTGCTGCAGCCGGGCAGAATAAATCAATTTGAGAGGATGTGAAAAGACATTGTTATTTCCTCCCATGAGACAAATATTTTAAGTAAGACGTGTGTGACACATTAGATAGTTCCGGGCCATTACAGAGGCCCTGTCTGTAATTGTTATGACTTTTAGATATAAGACAAGCTTTTTTTTTCCCAGTTTATTTGACGATAATTAAAAATACAGTGTAAGTTTAGATTAATAACGTTTTTCTATGAAGTCGATCTTAAATTCTAATCTTGGTCTAACAAACAGCACACACAGGATGAAAGAGTGGGCACTCAGTTTTGGGTTGAGGGCAGCTCCAACTGCCGTTTCAAACAATGGCGAGGCATTTGTTTACATTTGGATGGCACATTCAATAAATAAAGTAGAACTTTATAGGTTTTTGTCTAACACAACATGTGGTCCCTTCATAGTAGAAGATTTTGATGTGTCAGCTTTGGCCTTCCTTCGTTTATTGTTTTTGTTCGCTCAATATTTCTGCACTTAAAGCCCCTCCAAAGAACTTTCATTTTGTGTTAGTTGTAGCAGCGCCTGTGGACAGAACAGCCCTGCTGTCTGTTCGAAAAGATTTGGTCCAGCTTGAGCATTTGTTTTGGAAGTTAAAGAAATGTGCCGCTTACAATACCAGTTTGGATATAAACCTGAAATATTGAAACCGTCTAAAGAACAAACGCAAATTTGCAATAGTTGTGACCAGCAGAGAAAAAAATTACAATTGTCTTAAGCATCATATTATTACACAGTTACGGATGCATCATAAATGACAAATTACTATTGCAATAATGCCTCCCACAAGAATCTACAGTCTACAAAAAAACAATGGATGAGTTATTGTAGGGGGCGGGGCTCAAGTGTAGGGGCAGGACAAGCCATGACCAATGAAAGTGTGTGTGCGTTACTACCAAGTTTGACCATGTTACATGAATCCGCTTAGAAGTTGTGCCCCTTATTGTTACAGGCCACTCCCACTGCCACGCCCCCTTTTGCCAACTGTCCTGAATAGTTCATCAGCTGTCCTTTCAGTCATGACCAACCGTTCTACTAAATCTTCTGCAAGTCCGTGAATCCATTTGGAAGTTATGCACCTTTTTGTAGTAGGCCACTCCTCCGTTTAGCCAGTCGGCATGAAGACAGACACACACTCACACACACACTCACACACACACTTGACCTCCATGCCAAATTTCAGCCTCCAAGGGTGACAACTGTGGCTGACAAAGAACGGGGAATTTTTTTGGACTGACCAACTGACTGACAGAGTGACCGACGAAGTGACCTATAGAGCTGGTTGCAGTTAAAAACATCCTCCTGCTCCCATCCATAATTAGCAAAAAAGAGAACAGCGGCTCAATCTTGCTCATGAACAACACCTCATCGCTTCTGATGTGTGCTCTGTAAAGTGTCTCCTAGTGTTTCCCCGGACAGGATAGTGATCTACAATCTCCCTGCAGGTGATCTCATATGTCGATGTGAGGCATGGGTATTAAAATTCCACTGCTTCATAACCAGTTTCATTGTAAGGACTTTCGACTTTCATTATGTATTGCACTGATTGTCATATAGCTTTGTCACACAAGGAGTGTCTAGTTGTGACATAGCTATGTAAGACTATATAACATTACAGTGATCACAAAAAGGTAACCTGTATGAGGTCACGCTGATTATGATTGGATTTAATGGTTCATGCTGTGTTAGCTGGGCTAGGCTAAACGACACCAGTGTGTCTGTATCTATGTGAGAGCTGCTATTCTTAGTCCCGGCTGATTTCCTCATTAGTCGACTGACTGGGAATTCAACATGCTGCCGGCTCGTCCTTAGTTAGAGCGGCAGGCCGGCTGACTCACTGACCGCCTTGAGTCAGAAGATGTTGAAGTTATTAAAGGTAACGTTATACAAGCACTCACTGCCAGATGAAGCTGAACCAAAGCAAAGACAAAATCTGCGTCTTGAAACATGGCTGCATTCACACCCGACACAATCAGGTCAATGAATGTGACATCTATAATCCTGCAATATTTTATGAGAGGTGCTGTTATGAGGCGTCATCACTGGTGAATAAGGAACAAAGTGCACAAAATGTGACTGGGAGTACGTTTCATTATAGGGGTTCTTGAGAAAGTCTTTTATATTAAGTTTAAATAGTTGTCTTGGGGCATGTCGGACAGGTTTTAGCATGTTTTGTGCGAACTGCTCAACACATTTTGTATCTTTTCAAACTGCTTACCTGTTTGTGTCTGTCTCCCTTGTAGCCGCAGAACAGGCCACTACACTGTTCAGCAGAACCAAAACGCACATCACGGGGACCGACATGGGCCTTCTTCCATCAGCAGCGGTGCAAAAACCACCAGTGCTGACCAGTCGTTACTGCACAACCCGAGTCGTGCTGCTTCCCCCAGGCCGCAGGCCTCCTCCAGCCCGAAGCCGGGCTCCAGCCCCAGACACAGTCCCAATACCAGGTCCCGACTGCCGTACATGTATGAGCGCTACAACTCTCAGGTAGACTGAATGATGAGATATGTATGTGAAAGGAGTATTTGCTTCAGTCAGCTTGTTCGGCTGTGGGTTCCCAGTCACAGTTTGACATGCAAAATAGCATCTAGTTAAATCAGAGACACTCAGGTGAGGGACGGGTCAGACTGTTGGACATAAGATGCCAATTAGATTACCCAAAGATAAGTTATTGTTAGTAGTGGTATATAGTGATTGATCAGGCAACAACAACTTCAATTTTTTACAAATGCTGAAATTTTAGAGGGTTTGGTTGGCAGGCATCATATGTTTTATGTAACTTGTAGCTCTTAGGGATGCTTTGCGTTAGCTTAGATACTTGGCAATAAACCAGCAAATTAATTCAAGTTAAATGCCTTTTTTGGAAAGGCAGAGTGAACAAGAGGTCTGTTTAGATTTGGGGCAGTCTTATGTAAAATGCATACAGCGTGTGTTTGTTTGGTATGTGCGTTTCTGAGAGAAGTTGCACAGCCAGTAACAACCACATTCAAGACTTGTCCAGACTGGCTGTGAGTCCTGCACTGGTATTTGTTTCTCTGTTTCTTATCTGGCATGCAAAAAAATGAGGATTTTTTTTTTTTTTTAAACATGAACCATAGTTCATGACAGAAACGAGATATGAAACATGAATTGGAACTTGAAACTAGACAATGCAAACGTCATCTGTATGAATGTGTATTCGTATTTTCACGCATCTCACAGGACTCTCTGGATGAGCTGAACATGGACGACTATTGGACGGAGCTGGGGAACATCAATTCCTCGGGAGGGGAGGCAGGGAAGGGAGAAGGTGGAGGAGACGGGGAAGTGCAAGTGGAGGAGCAGCAGAAAATTTCTGAGGGTAAGTTATGATGTGCCCGTGGATAGACCTAGGAAAAGACATATAGCTCTTCTTGTCCTACATCTGCTGGTGTACACTGACTGTATTTTCACACTTTGTTTGTACTTCTGGTTTACAGCATTCATTTTACAGAAGACTTAATTCAGCCATAGAGTTTAATGATTAAAACTACTTTAGGTCATATGTGTTTTAGACAATATGACAATATGGGCTAAGAGGTGTAAACCCTGCCCACCACCACCACCGCTTCTTCTACACAGGACAAAGAAACTCACAAAACACATACAAAACTACCACAAAATGTTTCCCAACGTCTCTTTTTGTTGCTTTGATTCTCTTTGTGGCCAATCATCTGTTAGCATTTATCTGTGTCTCCTTCATTGGTTCACGCCTCTTTTTGGTCATTTTGTTTCTATTCATATTCACTTTGTTTCTCTTTATTGTCACTTTGCATCTCTGTGGTTTTTGACCATCACTTTGTAGCTGTTTTTTATCTCTCTCTGGTTGTTCTGTGTCTCTGTGTAACTATTTTTTTTTGTTTTCGTCTCTTTGTAGTTGTTGTCCATCTCTTTACAGTTGTTTTGTGTCTCTTTGCAGCTGTCTTGTGTGTCTTTGTATTTTTTTACTGTCTTTGTAGCTATTTTATGTATCTTTGTACAGTAGGTGTTTTGTGTGTCTTTGTAGTTGTTTTACTTCTCCTTGTGGTCGTTTTTGGGTCCAACTCAGCTACTGTATTTCAGAAGATATTAAAGTTTAAAACGAGATTTGTTAATATACTTTACAATAATGCGGGGCACAAATATCATTGTTAAGAAAGTTAAAATTTGTCTGACACACATGCTATAGTCAGCTGGTAGAGAAATCAAAGCTGAAAAAAAGAACTGAAACAAAGGTTTTGACAAAAGCATAATTTTGAATTTCTATATCTAAGTAACCTAAATTGGTAACTATTTTAGTGTCACATAATTCCAAGTAGAAAGATGTGGAGGGATTCTCCTAACAGTGCTCAGTGCTGTGAATGCTCGCTGTTTATGAAAAACACACTGCAAACCAGAAAAACACGCTGCAAACCGGACTTGTACAGACCAGCTCTGTGTTGACTTACGAAACGGATATGCAGTTCTTGTGTGTATACTTGTAAGTGTTTTTTAGCCTGTATATAAAAACTATTGTTCTCTGGAGCAAACACACACTTCCTGTGTAGTATGTGGGTCCAACTCCATCTGTGGTCACACCTTTCCCTTTCCTGCACCTGTACAGTTATCCAAGTATCTTACACTAGGATAAATTAAGGCTTTCACCCCCAATATTCTCCTAATCTTTGTCCATGACAGTCGATCTCAAATATGAGGCACAAAAAAGTGACGGTGGTCCCATCTCAGGAAACAACAGCAAGTCCTTTATCGTCTCTATTTTCATTTCATTTTTATTTTTCAGAAGGTGAACAGGAGAAGGCGTGGCTTACAGAGGCGGGGCTGGCACAACTGATTGATAATTCACTTGAAGCCGATCAGGATCAGGTGCTTATGGTCTATTCACTGTTTAAATCGTTAGATCTGAGTATAGTTTGAGTCATAGCTTGTCGGTGACATATTTGACACTGATAACATTGTGTATTCATAGTTTATCAGTGTCATATTTCACACTGATAAGATACTGTACTATACCTTAAGCCATGTATCTATCTATCGAGTGTTGTATATCCTCTATAAATACAATATAAATAACTGGCTTTGGTTTTATTGCTTGATTGATTGACAGGAAGAAGACAACGCAGTGTTCTTGTCCACTCTGACCAGAACTCAGGCGGCAGCTGTAGAACGTCGTGTGACAACACTAGAGCAGACGTTGCTACGGCGACGGAATCGACAGCATGTTCCTGATGTTAGAGATATATTCAGACAAAAGGTGAGGAAATGCATACAAACATAAGAGACTAATTGTGTTCCATCATCTCGAGAGAGTTTTTGAAACGCCAGAGAAACAACAAGTAAAAATGTTAAGCTGCTTTTCTTTCTGGCTTTGGCTAGAATTAATTTTTTCGAATGATTATATTTTATTATTTATTGTTTTGATCTGTGTAACTCAAAATTTAGGACCTTATTGAGGAAATAGATTTATATGTTGTGCTTTTTTTGTTTTCTTGCTGAAACAGCGAGCTAAAATTAAAGTCTGTCACCATTTAGCTTAGCATAGCTGTGCCCAGTTGCGACAGAATCCGCCTTATACCTTTAATACCTTTAATACTGCCTTTGTCCAATTCACTTAAACAAAAAATTTAAAAAAATAAAGTAAGGTTTCAGTTGTATGCTGAATAGGAAGCAAAGACTAAAAGATAAACAGTTTTTTTTAGCCGGTTGCTGGCTAGCCGCTCTCTGTTTCTTAGCTCAGTCTTTTGCTGAATAAAAACTTGTGTTAAAGAAAGAGCCTCCACACCAAGAGCAATAACTATAACTGTACAAAGATAGTTTTAAAAATCGGTCCAACTCAAGTGGATGGCAGAGTCTGCACTGCAAACACAACCACTGACAGTATCAGACGAAATCACTGGGATCACTTTCAGAACGATTTGATGAACGATGGAAACACTGACGGCCAATCAAAAAATTTTGCACATATGAAGACGCGTTGTTTCCCACATGTGCCACAAGAGGGAGTTTACCCTTAAGTGAGCTGTCTAGTTTAGTAAACGTGGATGGACCTAGATGGTTGTATGACAGTGTTTATGTATTGTGCAGAATAAAAGTAAAGGACAAAAATATTTGATTATTTGATATTGAAAAAAAGACTAGAAGCTCATTGATGGCAGTTAAGAAACGTTTTTGGTGGTCTAACGTTATTCTAATCACTCAGTCTGTCTAATGTGGTATACAGCTAATTAAACACTTTAAGCATATTATTAGGCTGCTAATTACACGTTAAAAAGTATCATTTTGGTGCTGATGGAGTCTAAAGTTTGTTTTGACCTTACTGATGTCTGTGCTGCTGGTCACAGAATATTGTCATTCATCAGTGTGAATCTTCATATCATTATTGTCACAGTTATGGTTACAGTTATAGTGCTTGGCGTGGGCGGCCCTTACGTGGCTTGATTCATTATTTTTTCTTTTGAAAGTATGAATTAAACAACCCGCCCAAACACAATGCTTAGATATTTCCTTTTTTTAACCACAGAGGAAGTGGCTTCGTTTAGGTTCACTTTTTACGGATTAGTAATCGAACTGTGTCCTGTAACGAATCACCAAGCGGTCTGTTTCACCACTAAATCCTTTCAATACAAAACACTGACTGGATTGAAATCCAGCATATAGAAACTAAATGCATCAAAGTGGCTAAAACTTGGTGCACTGTTGTTTCTCCAAACTGCCTCAATCCATAGAGCTAACAGTTTTGAAACAAGAGTCTTGCACATTTTTTAACTCAAACACTCAACTTGCTCACAAATTAACAGACAGGATAATATGTAACCTGAAAGATGGAATGTGGGGGGGGTCTGTG
>JAQLOL010000010.1:12750575-12773559 GCA_029783665.1 Naso thynnoides
TAATATGTAACCTAAAAGATGGAATGTGGGGGAGGGTCTGTGTGAACTTTGACCCCCTGAACATTATTTAATGCAGTTATGTGTCTCTGTGCTGTGTGCTGCAGGGTGACGAGCCCAACAGACTCAAAGGGGGAAGTGAGAATGGACCAAAAGAGTCAGCTGGTGTGTGCATCATACTACAGACACACACACACACACGCGCATGAGTCAGCATGGAGACTGATAAACTGAGGCCAAAACAAACTTCTGCATAGCAACTCAGACCCACATCTTTGAAATAAAAGAATAGAAAAGCTTCAAATCTGATATTATGTGACACATTAGAAAACCATATGGCACAACAGCACTTGTTGATTTATTCTAAACTTTTCTGTTTTGTGCTTCTCTGTAAAAAGGTTTGAAAACTCCTAAGAAAGCCTAAAAAGAGAGTTCATAGAGAGATTATCAGTACATAAAAGGCAACAGGCTTCTCTTTCTTCCTCTTTCTGCTGATACACATTTAACTGTCTGTCTTAGTGTGTATGCAGCTGTAATTTAACTACACAAACACATGTACCTCACTGCTTGTGCGGCCGCATGTTCTATCAACGTTTTATGTGTTTCTCGTCAGAAATTGAGACAGAGCTCGACGTCGAGGTGGCGTTTTCGGAGCAGGCGCTCATTTACAGGGACAACCGAAGGTTAAAGGTCACCACAAGCCCGAACTCATCCGACGACAAGCTACCGGTGAGTCACATACCTGTACTCACACACACAAGGGCTCTTTGCACATTCACTTCCTCAGCTGATTCCTCTTTACTGATAAAGTGAGTGCGCCTGTGGTTTCAGTATAATGAATAAACCGCATGCACTGATTGAATGCACCAGTGTGCAAATATATGCACTGCCAGTTTGAATTGCTCTCTTGTAGTAAGCATTTTTTTGTGCGCAGATACATTAGAGCTTGTATTGGTTATTTATTTATTTATTGTTATGGGTGGGTTATCACAGTGGTATTAGAAAAAAGAGCCCAAAAAGGGACATTCAAGAATTTTTTCTGCTTTTTACTGATCTGCTGCATTTTTAGCCATGTCCCAGATTAATTATGGATGCACTTTAAGGGATAGTTCAGTATTTTTGAAGAGGGGTTGGAGGAGCTATTACCTTACCCGTTTTTCGGGGTGATATGGTGCTTGGCAGAAGCCGGCGGAGTGGGCGTGATAAGAACGAACTACGGTTGAAAAAATGCAGAGCAAAAATAAACAGCTCTCTGGTGGCAAACTAAAGACAAAACATACTTATATATGCGGCTAAAAACATTTTTTTCTCCTCACCCCATTTACAAGCAGTTCAATGCTGACTTTCGCTGCAGTGATTTCAAGTGACACAGCTAATCGCCATCTGCAGAAGGTCAAAGACTGACTATGCATAAGAACGTCATACAACCTCGCTTCAAAAATACTGAACTATCCCTTTAAGGTATTTACATTATGACCAAAGGTTTTTGCATCATGCTGTACAGTGAATCTACATGGCAACATCCTGTGTTGGTGAAATGTATGTAATTAGTCAGGTTGTTATATTGTCTTGTTTTGTCAACTGTTTGCCATAAAATGTGATAAAACCAGCACATAAGGTGTAGAATGAAATAAAAAAATCAACAATATTCATTATAGTTTGTACTTGTTTAGTTATAGTTAAAAACTACAGCCAGCATACGAAATGTGTATCAGTTTGTGTCACATTTCAGCAGAAAAACCACATTTGTGTGTGAGTGCTTGTGTGTAGTGCTATCTGGTGGCTGAAGCAGGTATTACAGATGATTTGCACTTCTCTGTGCGTGCCTGAAAGATCTGTTGTCTCTCTCAGTTCAGCATTACACAGACCACATTCAGCCTGACATGCACTGTCAGAGTAAATACACTCGGGTTTGATTTGGCACATCGTTTACTTAGAGTGTTTTCACCGACGTCCCTCTGTCGCCATTTCTCTTTGTTTGTGCCCTGCAGAACTTCAAGCTGCTCCGAGATAAAACAGGTCAGACCAGAATAGGAGATCTGTCTCCTCTGGATATGAAAAAGGTGATGTGTTGTGACAGGGTGATCTGTGGATGCTTCACATCGTTGTTTGTATATGTTGTGTTGATTTTATAAGGAGCTTTCACGAGACAAATTGCCCTGTAAGGGATGAGTTAGTTGAACTGCTTCAGAATGCAGTCAGCATTTAAAATCATTGTGTGTATTTTTGTCTGTTTTGATGTTCATCAGGTGCGTAGACTGGTGCTCGTGGAGTCGACTGCTCTGTTTGACACTGCTGGGATAGACCTCAAGGCTCATAAAGCTGTCAAAGTTAAGACCAAAGGTACACACACACACACACACACACACACACACGCTCACACAAAAAGTTGAAAAGGTAAACTGAAACTTAAAAAGAAAAACAACAATTATGAGCATTTACACATAGACTGACAGGAATATGTGCAACCCTGACACTCACACAACCGTATTACAAATTTTAAACATTTATCGTAAACGTTCTTTAAAGATACTTGTGTTTTACTAAACATTTGTGTGTGTGTGCGTGCGTATGTGTGTGGGCAGAAAATGGTCTTTTCGGTGTTCCTCTTGCCATTTTATTGGAACAGGACCAGAGACGAGCTCCTGGGACCAAAGTGCCATTCATACTGCAGAAGGTGAGACACGAACAGTCCAACATCGCAGCGATGGACAAGGAGAAACTTTACAGCAGTAACTGATCAAACTTTTGACATTTTACCCTTACCTGTGTGTCTCTCTGTTATTTCTAGCTCATCAGTCACATTGAGGAGGAGGGGTTAGACACAGAGGGGCTGCTACGGATCCCTGGAGTGGCCACTCGAGTCAAGGTGGGTTAATGCATTTTAATTTATCAACAGCAGTGCTCGATCAGGACGCATAGGCTGGATTGAACCGGCAAGGATTAATTTCATCTAAGATTAGGTCTAATCAAAAATTTGTAAAACGTGAAATAAGTTCATCCAGATTTAAAATTAAGCAGAGCTCTGTTGCACCATTTAAAATCAGTCTTGCTTTAGAAAAGCTGGATTTATTTAGTTAAACTGAATTTAAACTGTTTTTAATCAATAGGGACTGGGAATAGGGAATCAGTTTTCATGATGAACTTGATTATTCTGGTTGGCTCATTTAAAAAATGAAGAACTGTAAAAGTTAAACCTCCTCAACTGTAGGTTCAGAGATCACAGTTTAAATTGGAGTTTAATAGTTTTGGTGCAACAGAAATAGATTTAATCTGTTTATTGTAAAAACTAAACTGAGCTTTAAAGAAAGGGTTTAAATTTAATCTTTGTCAAATTTAAACTAGTTTTGAAGTTTGGTTCAATAGAATTTAAACTCAAACAATGATTTAATCCTGTTTACAAGTTAAATCTTGTTGGTGCAATCTAGCAATAAAGTTCATTAAAGCAGGAACTGCAATACTGTTCATATAACAGAGCAAACTTTGTTAGAACCCATAAAACAAGGACAGCAGTAGGTAAAACGTCTGATTGATACTTAATGTGAGTTTTCACTATTGAACTACAGCAACATTATAACTGCATACAGGTATAAGGTATAAGTCTGTGTGGCTAAAGCCTTATAAAATATAGTAAAAGCATGAAAGTACTAAGAAGAACTCTATAGGAAGGCAAGGAACATGCAGCGTTAACTAACAAAATACACACAAAATAAAGTTAAATAACCAAAAATATCTAAGGTTATGTAAACCTTGTCTTTAGATTATATTTAAATGAACAATATCTAGTATACAAACGTTATCCCGATTCCCGGCTATTATAATTAGGTTTGAATTTGTTTTTGAAGCTGATAAATGAGTAAAAAAAGCTCACCTGTCATTGTCTGCGTCTGTCCCAAATCCAGTCACTGTGCCAGGAGCTCGAGTCCTCTTTCTATGATGGGATGTTTCAGTGGCAACAGGTGAAACAACATGATGCTGCAAGCATTCTGAAGCTCTTCATCAGGGAGTTACCCCATCCATTACTAACTGTGGAGTACCTCAACGCATTTATCGCCGTCAACAGTATGTATTACTCCTGTTCATGAAGTGTTCTGCTGACTCACCAGAGCTTTAATGCTGCAGTGTGTAACTCTGTCTGTCTGCGGCCTCTTATTTAGCAGAGCTGTCCCCAATTACAAGGTGCTGCAGCTGCAGCTTGGGTCTGCAGGCAGCCTACATGGTGCTTTCAGGAACCTCGGTGAATCAGAGTTGAGGCAGAGCAGTCGTAGGACATCAGAGGGAAAACCAGAGGACATTTTCACAATAAAACATGACCTGGTTTGACTAAAATTGCTGTTTTGTGCAACATATTAAAGTGCATCGTTTAGTTTTGTCTTTAGAAGCCACAGGTCGCAGTCAAAGTTACATAGTGTTGCTTAAATGCTACAATATGACACAAATAACCCCCAAAAAACATATTTTGGAGTGAGGTTGTATGAGGTATGAGTCTTAGTTTTCACACGTGTCCTCAGTTCATTTAATAAGCTGCCAGCTTCTCTCCACCGGACCCCGGCACCCTGACTTTTGGGGAAGTCAGTTTGGGCATGGATTGAACTTTTGCCTCGCTAATGTATGGCAGTGTGTGCGTTTTTGTTGGCTTTGTGTGTGTGCACGTGTGTATGTGTGTGGGAGGGTGTAGGAAAGAGCAACACTTGAGTGACTGGGCGTGTCTCCTCTCACCACAGTCTTTAAGAGACATTAGTTTTTCAGAGGGGGCGGGGCACAGGGCTTGGTTGGCGACGAAAGCGACCACGAGACATGTCACAAATCCCTTGATTAACCAACAAGAAAACACATTTGCAATAGCTGGGCTTCCACCAATAGAGGGCAGGCGTTATGCACATTTATGATAGAATATGAATTCAATTCATTTTAACACTGGTTTTAGTGGAAAAAAGTGGATTAGGGGTTTAGTTACACTTTGAACACAGAAATCATACGATTGGTGTGTGTGTGTGTTTCAGAGCTCCCCACAAAGAAGCAACAGCTGCAGGCTTTGAACCTTCTCGTCCTTTTGTTACCTGAGGCCAGTCGGGACACTCTGAAGGTAGCTGCACACTCAGTTTTTAGTACAAGTGAGGAGCGAAGTATTTCTGTGATAAACTTAACATTTGTTTATCCCCTCAGGCACTAGTCGAGTTCTTCCAGCGTGTGATTGACCATCAGGCCAAAAATAAAATGACCCTCAACAATGTCTCTGTTGTCATGGCGCCCAACATCTTCATGTTCAAAGGCTTCCGCTCCAAGGTTACAGAACAGCAGGAGTGCTCCATGGCAACCAGCACAGCCAACATCGTCCGCCTGTTGATCAGATACCAGAATCTTCTGTGGACGGTAAACATCAAAAAGAGCCCTCGAGGCTGAAATGTTGTGCTGTTTAAATCCCATTTATAATAAACTACATTTTTGTGCTTTCAGGGTATTAACGCTCCTTTTTGTGTGTCTCGCATCTTCAGATCCCCAAGTTCATTATGAACCAAGTCAGACAACAAAACATGGCAAGTCAGCGGAAACAGCACAGAGAGAGAGCGGTGAGAAAGCTGCTGAAGAAGATTACTACCGACAAACCAGCTGATAAACCAATACCAGAGGTAGAAGTCTTCGTTTAATGGTTTTGTACCAACTCAAAGCACCATTTTTGTTTACATAGTTGTGTTTTTTTCACTCCATGTTTCACACATTTTGTTGGCACTCACATCTAGCTTGTTTGTTTGAGCTTAACTCCAGTATCGTCAATTTAAAAAAAAACAAAAAAACAGTAAAGGTGGCAGACATCAGAGCCACAGCAAAGGTCTCCCAACATCGCTGAATACTGACCATGTGTGGCAGTGCAAGATAAATAAATTACAGTTGAATTTAACTAGAAAAATGCCGTAAAAAAATTAAATAATCACAATTTGATACTAGCAAACCATCCACTGGTGGTCATAATGTAGTGTAGTCTTAATAGCGACATCTAGTGGGAGCTTGTAAAAGTGTTGTCACTCTTTGGGTTTACTTTTCCCATGGTGCAACATGTCATTCCTTCATAAGACACTTAACCAATGCAATGACACAGTTCCATAAATACAGTAGATTTATTTTAACTGCATGTATTTAGAAGTATTTAAAAGCATATGTTTAATTATTAACTTTCAAGAACATTTCTCATTAATTAACTTTCAAATTAATTCTTGGTCATTGCTGATGATAATTAACATTAATATAATGGTCATCAACTGGTTACAGTATCTCTGATGAACTCCCTTAAAGGGACGTTCCCATATTTTTGAAATAGGGCCTAATTTTCGACTTCTCCATCCTATTGCTATTGTTAGAGACCATTTTCAGCTCATTTGATGCAGTACAGAGTTTGGACGGCTCGTTGTTTCAATGCTAATTTTAGTGCTAGCCCAAACAATGGTCCCTGTAGCATTCTCTGCCCAACTCCGATTAAAACACCACACAGCGCACCCAAAACCAGTTGAATATGAAGACAGTCTCTATAAGCAGATTCGAGTGATCATAAAATAATTTTAGAAGTCAAAATATGGCTTAATTTCTTTAATTTGTGGCTCTGTTTAGAATTAGTAATGACAGTAAGCTGCCAACTATTTACTTCCTGTTGCTTCTAAGTCACAAATGAAAGAAATTCAGCTGTAGTTTGACTGTTAAAATGATTCTACAAACTCACAAATTCTCCTCAACAGACTGTTGTCTTATTCTACATGCCTTGGGTGCACTGTGGAGTGTTTATAAGAGTTTGGTAGTGGTTACTGTTGGCTTGCTTCTGGGTCTGTTGACTTGCGCTAGCATTAGCGTCCGCAGGGAAACAACGAGCCGTCCAAACTCTGCACTGCATCAAATGAGCCGAAAATGGTCTCTAACAATAGAAATAGGATTGGAGAAGTCGAAAATTAGGCCCTATTTCAAAAATATGGGAACATCCCTCTAAGGGAGTTCATCAGAGATACTGTAACCAGTTGATGACCATTATATTAATGTTGAATGTAAAGAAATGAGGCCCCATGTCAAAATTAGGGAATATCTCTTTAATATTTTTTTCTACAGCTCGAAATGTATAATCTTTTATAATACTAAAGACAGCTAAGCTTGCAGAGTGCAGCACACTGCGAAGTTCTTTTTTTCTCGACAAAGTGGTTCATGAATAACCACAGTGACACTTGACCCACATGCTCGGCTCAGTGCTGTGAGACCAGGCGGCACTTGCCGTTTATTAAACAGAAGAGCAGGAATTTATCCACGCTGTTGTTGTCTGAAGCCCCCTTCTCCTCTGAGTGTTGGTGTGCGAAGAGGACAGCGTGTCTAGACGTTGTTATTGTGAAGTGTTTATGGCTGTGTGATGGACTGTGTGTCTCCTCATTCTCTGTTTGACTTTGTGTTTACTAACAGGAGAGTTCGCAGGGATTTATTCGAGTCCAAGCGCCGCAGTTCAGTAAAGTGTCCATGGCAGTTCAGCTCACTGAAGACCTGCAGGCTAACGATGTGTTAACACGCTTCCTGAACCAGGACAGGTAATGTGCATGCAAACCCACATAAGCCAGTTTCCACCAAGCAGCACAGTACAGTTCAGTGCAGCTTGTTACTCCTGATCTGGCTTGTGCTTCCACTGCTGAATGTACCCTTACCTGATGGGCGGGGTTTATGTCAGACAGCCACGTCAGATACATATTTATAGTGTCATCATAAATAATCCCAACTCAATTCTCCACTTAACGCACTTTTTCTCACAAAGATAATGTAGTTGACAGTGAATCAGTAAATTATGTTGCTTAGTCTGTAATGTAGCCGTAATAAAAATCTAAACTGTCATGTAGCTTAGTAAAATAAAATTAAATAGACTTCTACATCCAGTCCTGTTCCTATTGATAGTGACCATTTTCATTTCACTGCATACAGTATGGAGTTTAGATGACTCATTCATTAGCTGCTAATGCTAATGCAACAGTCTCTTAAGGCAAACTCTTGTCTGTAGAATAATTTTAGAAATCAAATGACAGGTGAATTTCATTCATTTGTGGCTCTGTTTAGGATTTGTGGTTACAGGAAGCTGCCAAACTATTTCTTTCCTGTTGCTACTGAGCCATTAATGTGTAAAATTCAGATCAAAAATTCAGTTTGACCTCTAATCAAACTGAACTGCACCACTCTGTGGAAACCGGGCTAGACAGTATTTGTCATATGAGGCCCATTCTTCACCTTTTCTCTTCCTGTCCATCTCTCCCACACTTTCTTTTTCTCTTTGTCTTTCCAGTTCGGTAGCAGTGAAACGAGAAGAACTGTGTCTCTATGAGATTGGTGGAAACATCAGTAAGTCCTTCTCTTAGTTACAATGTTGATGATTTTGCCCCCTAACCCACCTAGTGAGCCATTACGCTAAAAGTTTGTCATATACATGTTGTGCCTGCACCGAGTGTTTTCCTAATGTTTTTCTCTCCTATTATCTGTCGTCCCTCAGAGGAGAGATGTCTAGATGCGGAAACGTACATGAAAGACCTCATGCAGCTGAACCCCACAGCAGAATGGGTCATTAAAACTGTACAGAGATAAACCTGCCGGATGCTGGACTCCATATTTTAACGACTGTGCCCGACTGAGAAGAGAGGTCACCTGGTTCTCTCTGGTTTCTTCCGGTCCTGGACCTACTGGGACCGTTCACTTTGCATCAAAGACATTACTGAACAGAAGTATTAGCATGATGTCATACATTTTGTTGGCCATGAAACTGCTCGATAATACAAGCATGAGGTGTGATCAGAAACTTTCAAGGCTGTTTCTGTCACGCACGAATTGAGTGCTGCGCATGTTGCAAAATACAACCGTCATGAGTTCAAGTATTTGGAGTTTCATCCGATTGTCTTTAGCACCTGAGTTGCACACATTATTTTGACCACTGGTGCACGTACCTGAAACTTGGCTCAACGCCTACAAACCAGAGACCAAATTTCATTTTTGGTGTGAGCGGGTTTGGCGAGCGATGACTGACTTGGCAGGCCTTCTTCTGTCTTGTAAAATACAGGATCTTCTACTGTGAAGGCTTCTGTTTGGTCCCCTGGTCATAGCTGTAGATATAACTCTCGTCACCGGCGACCAGCGTAATGTTTGGGTCATCTCAGGCCTGCTGATGGAGATCCTCGCAGGCTCAGACGTGGTCCTGCTCGAGAGTCAGGAAATTGCAAACGCACACATGCGAGGGGTCACAAAAACGTGTGTGACTCAAATGTCGATGATGATCAAGAGATGTAGCTTGGAGCACTTGTTAATAAAAGATGCAGCTTGCACCTGCTACGTGCACATCACTGCGCGGCTTTCTGTTGATGTGCAGCAGGAACAGCCTTAGAAGTTTTTGGTACATCTCATATTCCAGTGGCAGATTTAGAAATGAACTATGGTGGCTTTGGGAGAGTACTTGCACTTCTCATATTAATTGAGTAGCCACATTTTGAGACAAGCAAAAGCAACAAATATGTGCTTGGATTGACTAAAAACAGATTTTTCCAGTTTTTCAGCCCAGCCTCATGCTACAAATAGGGATTTGGGCCTCAGGTACCACAGTTGTGCAGATTTATTCAACCTTTTCATCTCTGGAGTCCTGACCAACCACTGTTATACTGCAGTGAAAATAAACCACTTCATCCAGTTTGTTGCAGCACTTGAGCCACAATATTGTGATTCTTAATATTATGTAATACTGTAAGTATTGCAGATGTATACTGTGATTAATTGCCACTAATCACTTTGTTGTGTGCGGAGTGACAAGCAGAAATAATAAAGGGCATTAAAATAGAAAAAAATCCATAAAACCACAAGAAAGTTCAGCGTGTAAATTTAAAGTGTGTTTTCTTTGTAACCACTTTTGAGAGTTTTGGCTTTTATTTATTTATATTTTTGTCAAAGGCCCTTAAATGGAAATATATGATCACAATATTAAATGTTAATGTATTTAAGTACTTCGCTGTAACCAGGGAGGAGCAATTACCGAAGTAAATGGGATCTAAAGCTGGCTTGGATCGGAATATTTTACATGTGAGGAAAACGTCATAATCCTGTCGTCACTGACGGCGAACCAGAGCATGCTATGATGACATCACTGTTATGGCTGTACATACTAACTTTTTAAAACCATTGATGTTTGAGTGTGTTGACGTGTGATTGCCTCTACAGAAACTGCTACTTAGAGTACAAATGTGAACAAACACATTTCAAATTTTTATATGTACATGTATATAGAAACGGTAGCCTGCGTGGAAGTTCATCATGAAGATGATCGCCTTAAGTTTTGCACCAAAGAATTGATCATTTTAAAGAAATAAAGGACTGTCTTGTGATGATTTTAGAGAAATAAATAGTTCACCGTTTAACTGACCTTCTAAAAATGATACACACACACACACAAATACTTGGGGCTCTTGTTTGATTTTTGGCTCTGTACTCTGAACAGTCTGGAAGTGAGCTGACATAATGCGTTGGCAGAAGAAATACAAAAACTTGTGTAAACCCAGAAATAAAAAAATATCTACTTTTCCTTTTTGGCACATATCTGTGCTTCTCTTGGCTTTCAACAAAAGTCTAATCTGACTCTGTGTGGTTTCTCAGTTTCAACAGCCTGATCTGCACCACAGAAGTCAAACACGGCACATACTTCTTTTGTGAAAAGTTTTGGACTGTTGACAACAAATAATGTGCCACTGTTCAAAAATGTTAAACTGAGTCATACCCTGCCTTACCTTATGTTGTTTACTGTGAATATTTTGAAGTTTTTTTTCTTTTCAGATCCAAGTTGTCATACTGCCTTATTACTTCCTTGGAAACAACCACTAAAACAGCCTGTAAATAAACAAGCAGTCATTAATTAACACATACTTGCTGGTTGACTGTGTTCTTGAAATAGCAGCAGTTAAGTCTGTTTATTTATGTCAGTGAAAAGTTTCTCATTTACTAGCAAGTCATCCGGTCTGAAGTTATATTGGAGGATATGCACTGGATTTTTTTTTTTTAACAGAGCCTGCCAACCCACAATACGCACTTATTAATGGCTTTTTCTGTTATGAATCCCCCAAAATGAGCTCTTAACCGTTAATAAAGCAGTCGATTACACCTTTATGAGCCCTTTCTGCAGCTTTCTTTAAATATTCTATTACTAGTATGACACTGAAAGATTCCTGATTCAGTTTCACATGTTGTTAGCCTGAAAGGAATCTGTTTTGACTGACTTTCCGTAAAAGACAAGCTGAAAAAAAAAACAAATAACTTTACTAAGACATTAAACACTTAGTAAAAACATGAGAACGACCTCAGAATACCTCTACAATTTGTGCAAATGAGCATTAATTTCATAAATCATTTGATCTAATTTTAAATGACGGATTTACTAAAGTATACTGTGTCCAAAGCAAGCGGCTCTACCTTCCACCAGCTTTCCGCATGATTATTGTCCTTATAACGTGTTTTGGTGTCGTGGACAAACCCATCAACTAGAAACATAATTGTGTACGCACCTGATTCGCTGCCATATCTTCGGCCCCCGCTCATTGGCTACTGTCAAACGAAACACGCTCTGATTGGTCGAATGTCGAGAATAGGAAGTGTCGATCAGTAGTAGGGGGCTTAAGTAGTATCTGGGTAATGAGAATCAAAGGCTTAAGTTTTTTGCTCCTTGCCGTCAAATTTAGATGTTTTGAAGTACCGGGAGGTAGCCGGTTATCCGTTTTTAGACCGAGGAACTGCGTCTTGTGCAAACATCGCGCCATTTCGTTGGTCTTTTGTGTGCCTGTGCAACACTAGCTTGTGAGCTAGCTAACGTCAACGTTAGACGCCAATTCAGCTAGCTTAGTTACTACTCTGTTAGCGTAGCTTTGCATTGGAATTTGTCTTCCTCAGACAGCTACAGCAGACTTAACTAATCACGTTGTTATACGTACAGTCTGCGGTCACGTTTCAGTGAGTGTGTGCGACCTTATTCATGCTGCGGGTGCTAATGTGACTCAACTTTAACTGAATGTTTGGCGATAGAAATAGCAGCGGCTACAGCTAGCAGATTGTTAGCTTGTCAACAATGGTCTGTAAGCGGTATATAAAGACGGCAGGGGCGTTTTATTTTATGACCGTTCTTCTGTTAGTCTTCGTCCAAGGAATAACAGCTGGTGAGTATGTCATTGACGTTGTATAATGTGTTGATAGCTCGGAAAACAGACGTTGCGTTCCTTGAACTGTTTGCAAGCAGTTTGCTCATCTCATGTTAACGTCTTCACCTCTGCCATATTACTTGACAGATGAGGAGCAGCCCGGGAATGACGGACCAGAGCTGAAGGTACGTCGTGAGTTGTTTTTTGTATTGGTATTAAAGTTAGCATATCTGACCCTGAGGGTGATTGCCCTTTTAAAAAATGATGGAAAGAAGACCACCAACTATGCTACTGCTGATACAGCATCATTGCTCTGGGTGTTATTGCTACCCAGTGTCTTACATGGATTGAACTCGACATTTTAACCTAACCTTTTGTTTTAGGATTTATTCCCATTAACACTGTAACTGAGCTGGATCAAATAACTATCCAAAATATATTCCACCCATGTGTCCTAGATGCTTTGGTTAATCTTTAGGTGGAAGTACTTATAAAATTTTAAAAAATATCAGATGGAAGAGACTGATCTATCTTGTCCAGGCACTAACTTCAAAAACTGCACGAGATTTCCATTTTCCAAATGACTCACATGAAAAGTATCACCTGCTGCTGTTTAAACTTCTTTATGCATTAGAAAAGTACAAAATATTTCACCTAAACTGGCTTTTTATCAGGTTTAGATGACTCCAAAATGTCTTTTCAGCTGTCTTTTTTTTTCTAAGTCAACAGAGAAGATATTCTTGATAACTTGATTTAATGATTGAATAAAGAGGATATGGAAAATGGGCAGATAAAGGTATCGCAAGACTTTTGGGAGGTAGAGATATCTGTTAAGTTAACAAATAATATATATTTCAAACGTGTGATAGTATAGCCATTTGTAATTTTTGCCCAATGCACCATTATCTAAATTACAATAACTTCCTGTTTATTTCTGCAGTCCTACCATGACCCGGACTCTGAAGAAGAAGATGTCCGTCTGGCGTCAGAAATTGCAGCTGGAGCTTCTGTGACCTCTGGTCATGAAGTCTCCCAGCCAGAAGAGGAGAAGCAGACGTCTGGGGATGAGCTGCTCAGAGAGGAGAAGGAGGACCTGCCTGAGGAGCCTCCTCCAGTTGAGGAGAAACAAAAAGAGGGTAAGGATACAGTTTGAGCTAGGACTGTTAGCTGTTGGCGCCTACAGTAAGTCCAGTGAAATCATGGAGCTCATCTTATTGTTGGTTGTATACTGAAGTTGGATGTATTCCATGTTATAAATTGAACTGAACACTGACTCGGCTTCTTCTGTTTTTTTCTGGATCGTTTTCTTGGCTTATGCACGTGTGTGTGTGTCTCCAAACGTCTGTGTGGGACAGAGCTGATGAGCTGCTGGCGTTCTGTCTGTCACTAGTAGCAGACTGACTTTTGAACACGTTGTTTTCGCCCCTCCAGCTAAATCCAGAACAGGATGGAATAGTGGAACAGCTGTGAGACTTTCCCCTGGAAAATGTGGCTCCAGCCACCTCAGCCATGAGAATTTAAGGTTTTCATAGAACTACGAAATAAGCAGCTGCATGTGGAAGGCAAAGGGGACAAAACTAAAACATCATGATTATTCAGTTTTTTCCTTTTAAGGCTTCATAAATAGTAGCTGTGGTAACCGAGGTTGGTTAGCTCCTGAGCATCTGGTTATAAATTTGAATTAAATTGAGTTTTGAGGTCGAGGTTTGGACTTGGCAGTTTCAAGTGTAACAGCTGACCTTTTGTGAGCAAATTCTTCCATTAAATCTGAATCTAAATAAAATCTTAGTTGGGTTTGGCTTGTAGTGGTGATTATCTCGATCTGTCAGTAGCTCCACTGACTCATCCGTGCCCTCAGGTTTTCACCTTGTCCTGATGCACATCCGTATCTGAGACTGAGGAGTGTTTTAAATTATTTTGTAGGCTCCAGTGTGAGTGCGTTCATCTGCTTTCAGTCTTGCTGACGGAGCAAAGACGTGTGTGGTTTCAGCAGCAGATTGTATAAATGGTGAAACCCCGTGAGAAATGATCAGGGCTCTGCACCTGCGGCCCCTCTTGCAGGCAGTTACATCATTTTATTTAGAGGATGTTAGTAACTTTCCTGCTGCTGTCACAAGTATAATATGGAGCTTGTCAGAAGATTTACTGACATTTATTCAGTTTAACGGATTATATCTTTATATGAAGTTATAAACCTAAAACTGCTATTTGTGGGGAAAAAAAGATCACAATAGACATGGTGACATTTTCAAAATACTTACTTTTTAAATGTTTACTTTTTTTCTATAATCTAACCAAATGATATGTTTGTTGTTTTTTAACACAGTTCCTGTGGTGAATGGAGGCACAGCCCACGGAGAGCCTTGTGTCTTCCCATTCCTCTTCCAGGGGAAGGAGTATTTGGACTGTACCACTGACGGACGGGGGGATGGACGGCTGTGGTGCGCCACGACCTTCGACTACGACCGGGAGAAGAAGTGGGGTTTTTGTGAGAGTAAGTCTTCAACTTTAAATGTAAATAGTATTAAAAACTTCCCCAAAGCTTCTTTGAGAAACTGAAATCTACTTTGAGATTATTATTTTAAAGCCAAAATGGAACCATTTATCAGCTTTAAAAGAAAAATATCACTGCTGGTGAGATAGTTTAACGAAGAAGGCTGCGTTTGCAGTAGAAATATGCAAATATTTTTTAAATAATTTAAATATAAATTGCTATTAAGTTTACAAACTGCATTTTCTTGTCAAAATAAAAGCTTTTGAAAAACTCTACACCTACTGAAAGTGATGATGGAAACAAGCTTGAGCACATCATGGTTTCATTTCTAAAATTACTGCTGCCAGTTTTATAAGCTTTTTTTTTCCTACTGTGACTGCTCTAATCAGCTCCTTTTCTCTTCTGTAAAGCCGAGGAGCAGACACAGCAGAGGCTCCAGGCAGAGGAGGCCGAGGAGCAGTACCAGACTGTTCTGCGCATGCTCAACGCTACCACGAGGAAGACCCAGAAGAAAGAGTGAGTTCCTGTCTTGATTTCTGTAACCTCTGCAAGATATCACATTACGTTCAGACAGAGAAAGCTGTCATTTTGTGTACAATCTCAGGTTTTCCCTGTTAGACACAGTGCTGCAAGAAGATACATTTTAAGGTCCTCACCCAGACTTGATCGTTTGTTTAGTTTCTTGAAACCTGATAATGGAAAAAAATAAATAAATCAACATTTTATGTCAGAAAAATAGAATCAAAGTATAATTATATTTATAAGCATTACAGGTTAGTTTTAGTACGGCTGTGTCTGCTTTATTTCCATTCGACTTTGCTCTTACATCCGTGTTTGCTGTAGGTGTCATAGTGCTGTTTGTTATGTATACATCACCTGCACCACCTTTACTCATCCAACCACTTTTCCAGGTTATACGAAAAGCTGCTTAAGGTGGCCGAGAAAGGCCATCAGAAAGCCATGGAGAAGGTCGCGTACGCCATGCTGTTTGGAGACTACATGAACCAGAATGTCACCAAGGCCAAAGAAATGTTTGAGAAGCTCGCCATTGAGGGCTCACCTAAAGCTCAGACGGTAAAGACGCCATGCAAAAATATTAATGTGCCTCTTAAAGTGTCGATACCATTTTGACCGGACATCTCACTGAATGTGCCGAGAATTTGTCGAATCAACTTGTGTAACACTGCGCTTTGTTTGCTTTTCCGTAGGCTCTTGGCTTTCTGTACGCGGCAGGACTTGGAGTGAACTCGAGTCAGGCTAAGGTACTCTATTCTGCATCACTGAAGTCTTGTCTGACTGTCAATACACTTATTGTAAGCTCAGACAGAACTGCAAGAATAATGTTTTACATTGTCAATTTCTTGATAGGCTTTGGTTTACTACACTTTTGGCGCACTGGGTGGAAACCTGATAGCTCATATGATTCTGGTAAGTTGTTCTGTCTCTGAGTGAAGCACTGAAGCAGCTGCTTTGCATCTAAAATATCAAAAACTGACATTTCTCACTGTTTCATCAGGGGTACAGATACTGGGGAGGTGTGGGTGTTCCCCAGAGCTGTGAGTCAGCACTGACACACTACAGGCTGGTGGCAAATCAGGGTGAGAATTTACTGCTTTTGACAGATCTAATATTTAGATGTGATGTCCTGGTTCTACTGAGTAAAAAAAAAACAAGACCTGAACAAAATTATTTTTATCTTAACTCTCATTGCCTCCTCCAGTGGCCAGTGACGTGTCCCTGACAGGGGGCTCAGCTGTGCAGAGGATCAGGCTGCTGGATGAGGTGGATAACCCAGGATCCACCAGCGGGATGTTGGAGGAGGACTTGATCCAGTACTATCAGTTCCTAGCTGAGAAAGGAGATGTACAAGCTCAGGTAAGATTGTGTTATCCTCAGCAGTTAATTTTATTTAATTTTTTTAATTATAACCCTTCTATACACTGATAATGCGGTAATACCCATAAGAGAGTTAATGTATCTTGATTTATGTCTGTTCATTTTAGAGACAGTTTTAGAAGCAAATTTATTTTTAAAAAACCATCTGTATCCAGTAGCAGTTGGTCGATTGGTCATCCCGTGTACAGAGGCTGTGTCCTCGCTGCAGTGGCCATGGGTTCGATTCTTCCTATTGGCCCTTTGCTGCTTGTCGACCCCTCTCTTAACCTTTTCTTGTCCAAACCTTAAGCTGTTCGGTCAAAAAAAGGCCCAAAGTGTTTGTATTTAAAAATGCTTCACTGGCAAAAACAGACTTCGGTGTTCTGCCTTTTGTGAGCAAAGGCCAAATGTTGACAAGAATTAATAAAATCTTCTTTGTATACTCAAATCTGAGGTCCACACAGAAATGCAACTGGTACACCCCAGTTGGTTACAGCATAATTTTTTACCAAGCTTTACATTTATTCACCCATGAATCCCGCTCATGGTCACGGAGCCAGTAATAAATATAACATGAGTGTAAAGGCATATTTGTCCATATTTGTCTGACGTTCTTCACTATGCATGCAATTATCTCACCCATAACTTATCAAATGAAAACATATTATTGTGCACAAATTGTTTTCTTACCAGTTGTGTCATTAAGAGAAAATAGGAACTACAGTACTTCAGGGTACTGTGTCACTATGCCCGGGAAGTAGTTCCTCTGTATTTGCTTGCTTGTATCTCTTTGCGAGCCCAAGATGAATTTCTCCATCTGAGGAGACAATAAAGGCTAATCAGTCAATAGTGTGGTGAATGTGTACGGTCACAACATGTGGATGGAGCGTGTTGGAGATTTCTGGTTCCATTGAACATGCAACACTGCTCGCGCAGGGCGGGTATCCAGCGACCTACTGAACACCCATAAGAGGGAAAGGCATCTTAGTTTCTATCTCACACAGGGATTTTGGATGAATAGCCAAAGTTTCCAAAAATAGTACAATTTTCCTTTAAGGTTCACCAGGTCCTTTGTTTCCCCTGATAGCTGGGATTAGGGCAGCTACACCTGCATGGAGGACGTGGAGTAGAGCAGAATCACCAGGTGAGATAAATTAGTTTTTAAGATTTTTCTCAATTGTCTTCTTGTGAATGTAATTTGCACTGTTGAATGTTCTGATGCTTGCTTGCCAACAGAGGGCGTATGACTACTTCACCCAGGCTGCGAATGCAGGAAACACACACGCCATGGCTTTCCTCGGCAAGGTGAGCGTCTCTCTGTCAACCTGTGGGAACGGTGGTGGGAGCTCATTTATTTATTTGGAATGAAACTCTTCATTTCTACACTGACGTTTTATATAAAAAAAAACCCCAAATATTTCAGTATATTCAAACAGTTTGTTTTTTGTCCATCTGTTTCTCATCTGTGTTTGTAAACATTATAAATATGTTGCCCATACTTGGGACGTAACACAAGCATTCGGCAAGTTGGAGAGCAGAGATGGTCAAAAAAACGAGTCCAAATAAATGAAGCCAATGATTTGGCGTTCCTGTTGCTGAGGCATTGCAACAAGTTTTTGATTTGTAAGAAATGTGACACCTTCTGTCCTTCAGATGTACTCGGAAGGCAGCGAGTTTCTCCCTCAGAACAACGAGACAGCCCTGCAGTACTTTAAGAAGGCCTCTGACCTGGTAAGAGTGAAGTCCGTTTGACCTGGTTAAGTGATCACCTTCCACAGCTGTTAGATTTGTGAGATCATGTGACCTCACAAATCCAATTTTTACAGGCTTCCAATTATTTGATTTGTCTGAACCACAAACAAAAGAGTTCTGTAAAGAATTATTGGCGGCTTCAGGTGTGCTTACTTCAGTAAGAGAAGTCTGAGAACAGTAATGGTGGCATATTTGTTCCTGTAGCATCAGTCATATCAAAACTGGAGAGTCTTAAGTAAAAGAAAAAACTGCACTAAGGGCTTTTTCTCAGTTAAAAAGATGCTTTGGGCTCATTTACCAGCAGGCTCTGCTGGTAGTGCTCCTCTACTATTTTGATCTGATTGGTTAAAGTTATTTGCCAAATATATAAAAGCAAAAGTTTCAAACTGCTTCAAAGAATGTGTAGTCTCGGAGTGTAACAATACATGGTGTAATTCCACACAGATTAAGATTTATGAGCATAACGTGGAACCAAATTAACATGTGCGAGTTTCCCATGGAAACCTTAAGCATGTTTAGCTGAGTGAGCTGACGTCGTAGACCAGCCTGCTTCTTTCAGATCTTGTAGTCACGAGGTTTCTCCACACTTTCCGACGCGCATGGATTAAACTCTGATAGTGACACGAGTCATTTTGCAGAGGTTGTGTCACACTCAAACCAATTTATCCACCATTTGCAACAAATGAGAGAGAGGCTAGCTGCCTCAAGCTACACACAGGAAGTCACAGATACGGCAGCAGATCTGGTCAATTTTCAAAATAAAACACCCTGTGCAGATCTTTTCTTTAACTAAATCAGCTACAGTTGCCTATGACGTATGGACGTATGGACGCAAGGACGTGTCAACAGTGTTTTTCTTGTCTAAGCCAGGATGGGGAAGATGGGAAAGGAGAATGGTGAAATTTTTGTACGGAACCGTGATGTCCAAACCGAGGTGTAAACTGAGCCATGACTTTTGTTTACTGTTACACTCCTAGTGTAGTGTATGTCAGTGTTTATTATCACAGTTGTTTTTTAAGAGAAGCTGCTTTCCCCTTTCTCTTGAGTTTAACAGGAATCTTTAGCTGTGCAAACTTTTCCCTCCAAAGTTAAGTGTGTTATTCGGTTGTCATTTGCATTTCCTCTCTCAGGGTAATCCACTGGGACAGAGCGGCCTGGGCATGGCGTACCTGTACGGAAGAGGTGTCCCGGTGGTAAGAAACCTTTAAACGTTACAGTCATTTTTGAGTCGCATCAAAGTTTTTAGATGCACCCCATTTTAATTAGCAGCTCGCTCCGTGTTGCTTATCTGGCAGCTCCAGTTTTTGGCACTAGGAGTAAAAATAAAATGGCATATAAAGTGAGGAAGAATTTAATTTTCAGTAAAGTCATTTGGTGTTCAAGGTTTTCTCTTTAGTAGCAAACCACCAGAGTGTTACTCATGCTGAAATCAGAGCTGCCGTTTGAAAGCTGTGTGTGTATCTTCAGAACTATGAGCTGGCGCTGAAATACTTCCAGAAGGCAGCAGAGCAGGGCTGGGTCGACGGACAACTCCAGCTGGGCACCATGTACTACAGTGAGTGATGATGAAGGCTCTGTGTCTGTGTCTGTGAGTGTGTGTGTGTGTGTGTGTGTGTCACACAGCATCCCTTCGTTTTGCCAAATGAATTTCTGTTGACTGGAATTCTTCTTTACTGCCTCATTGAGTTGATTTTTTTTTTTTTCCTGACGTTCCTCAGATGGCATCGGAGTGAAGCGTGATTACAAGCAGGCGCTTAAATTCTTCAACCTGGCCTCACAGGGCGGCCACATCCTGGCCTTTTACAACCTGGCCCAGATGCATGCGACCGGTACCGGCGTGATGCGCTCCTGCCACACTGCTGTGGAGGTGAGGCGTCACGGAGCTGCCGCTCTGTTCTGTTTATGTTGAAATGAGGAAGATTGAGCAAATCCCTGTGATGGAATTCAGCAAATTCTCACTCTCCAGAGCCCGAATGATGCATTATTTAGCTCCTCATATGAGCCCAAGAGTTGTTTTTCATCTAGTCTTTCCCCACCAGTATTTCTCCTCGCTCTTCTCTGCATCATATTACAAGTTGGAAAGTGTCACCGTGTGTGCCTCCGTCCTCGTTGCAGCTTTTCAAGAACGTGTGCGAGCGTGGTCGCTGGTCAGAGCGTCTCATGACGGCCTACGGCAGCTTTAAGGAGGGTGAGACGGATGCCGCGCTGGTCCAGTATCTGCTGCTGGCTGAGCAGGGCTACGAGGTGGCCCAGAGCAACGTGGCCTTCATTCTGGACCAGAGTAAGAAGAACCATAATGACAGGAAGTGAAGCGAGTGTGTTGTCATTTAAAAGCACAGGAGGTTTGCTGGTGTTAGCGTTAGGCTTGTGTCAGTGTCCGTTTTTACCATTGCAGTCTGGTGTATGGGCTTAAACCAGTTTAATTCTATGCAGATCAACTAAACTGGCATTTGTCATTATGTGAGATCCTGGCAAATCGAAAGCAAACATCAGCAGCATGTACAGACACCCAGCAGCCCGACGACACGCATAGCTCTGAACTCGCGTTGCATGTTGGATTAGGCTACAAGTGAAAATGAATGACAGCTAGACTATGCGCGCTGTTCAGTTCACACTGCAAGCTGCACAGCACCGTCTAACGTATCAAGACACACAGCCTTAAGCTTAGCTATTAACCGTAGCGATTTTTATCGTTGACTGCGGCTCATGTAATCCTCATTTTTGCACTGTATCAATTGTGAAAGTTCCAGAGACATTGGAAAGCTTAACAATGTCGGAGGTCTGTTAATGTAACGATCACAGTTAGCTTAGCTACTAGTGTCATGAGAAAGGAGGGTGTCTGAACATTTATTACCACCATTTTAATCATCATGCCTGCACAGTATTAGCTGCTGAAGTTCCAGAAACGTGAAAAAACTGAACGACGTGTCCGTGTTCATTTCTAATTCCGTGGTGTAAGTTAACGTCATAAAGTCTGTTGTTTAGCTCCGGGGTATTCACACACAGCAACAGATGTTTTGGTCTCAGTGTCCAGACGTCAGTGACCTCTGGAGAGTCTCAACACCGATTGGCTGTCACGACACAACACCATGTGAAACTCAGTTCACGTTGGCTGAGACGTGCAACATCTAGTGGTGAAAGTCCAGTTTGCCGTCCAGTCTGATATTTGGCTTGATATCAAACTGGTTTAGAAAGTTTTATGCTGGCCCAACACCAGTTAGCATCACTGTTAGCAAACTGTGTGATCTAGTAAAAGACGTGTTTGTTTTTCTGGTTTTCTTAACTTGTGTGTGACCAGTTTGAAAACCCACCAAGTTGGTTAAAAGTAACATCTTGAAAAAAATGTATTTATTTATGTATTTGTATTTGTTTGTAACAAACAGAAGGAGCAAAGATCTTCAGTGAGAATGAGACGTACCCTCGTGCTTTGCTCCACTGGACAAGAGCTGCGGCACAAGGTGAAATCAATTTTTCTTTTAGCTGTTATCAGGTTTGGTTTGCATAAAGAAATCTAGCAGAACTCGGCTCTGCTTAGAATGAGAGTTGATTGCTTTTATTGCCATTCTTAGGTTACACTGTGGCGAGGATAAAACTAGGGGACTACCACTTCTACGGCTATGGGACAGATGTGGACTATGAGACAGCCGTCATCCACTACAGACTGGCGTCAGAGCAGCAGCACGGCGCTCAGGCCATGTTTAACCTGGGTTACATGCACGAGAAAGGCCTCGGCATCAAACAGGTGGGTATGAGTCTCACTGGGGAATACTCTCAGTGTATTTGTTGGTCTCAAAAGCAGCGATGCACAGACTGTTTTGTGATCGAGAACTGTTTCTTGTGGCCCTGCAGGACATCCACTTAGCCAAGCGCTTCTACGACATGGCTGCTGAAGCCAGTCCTGACGCCCAGGTCCCAGTTTTCCTGGCTTTGTGCAAGCTGGGCCTGATTTACACACTGCAGTACCTGCAAGATCTTAATGTGAGTTCTGCCTCTAGTATTCTTCATTTGGAGCTGTGACAATTTGGCAGTAGGAACTCTGTGTTGTAATTTAGCCAAGTTTAAAAGCTTTCGAGTGGAGGGAACTGAAGTTAATCATTTGTGTCTTTTTCCTTCGTCCTCTTCCCGCTTGTCAGTTGAAGGAACTGATCTCTCAGGTGGACCTGGATCAGCTTCTGGGTCCGGAGTGGGACCTCTACCTCATGACTGTCATTGCCCTGCTGTTGGGCACAGTCATCGCCTACAGGCAGCGCCAGCACCAAATCATAGTTCCCCCTCGCCCACCTGCCCCTGCTCCGGCGCCGCCTCCCAGACCACCTCCGGAACAGTCCCAAGCCCCGGCAGAGCCACAGGGTCAGGGGGAAACACAAGCCCAGGGCCCGGCCCAGGAGGAAGAGGAGCAGCAGCAGCAGCAGTGAGAGGAAGCCAGACGGAGTGAGGGCAGTAAGTGACAGACAAGAGGCTCTGCCAGCCCGCCCAGTGGAACAGCTGGTGCTCACTAGCTGAAATCCTGCTAGTTTGAACATCTCTCCCACTCTGCCTGCTTTCCTCTACTTGCTAAAAGAGCTGCTGCTCTGTGCAGTCTCACAACTCCCTTTCTCCATTTGAAATATGCTGGTCCTGTGCTGAAGAAAGAGGCGGTGTGGGTGTTGATGGACGGTGCTGCAGAGCAGAAGCATTGAGGGGATAACACAGACTTGGGACT
>JAQLOL010000010.1:12802052-12815453 GCA_029783665.1 Naso thynnoides
ATTTTTTTTTTTTCTTTACCATTGGACATATTCTGCCCTAAAAGTGGTTGCAATACTTGTTACACATATGCTATATTTAGATCATTCTGCTGAAAAAGTTCATGTTGTTTGACCAGCTACATTTCAGAGAATCACTTACAGCTGTGAAGATCTCCCCACCTTGCAGAGCTATGTATATGAAAGCCAGAAAAAGCTACAAAAAAATCATGACAACCAGATGAAAAAGGCACCAGGTGGCGATGTTAGACTGTTTTCCAAAAGTAAGTGCAGTGAGCAAAGGAGATTTGAAAAGGCTAATTTTGTTATGTTGGGGCATTTTCTCTATGTTCATTGGAATATAAGCTCATTAACCCCATCTTGTTTTATTTAAAAGAAAATACTGCAAAGCAAGTGAGAATGCTTTGCAATGATGCATAATATATTAAAATGATAACGTGTTCTTTTGCAAAGTGACAAACCAATAGGGAGAATCAGCCACCAGCTCCTTGTCTTAGTGTGTTTGTTTGCTGTGTATGAACTTACACATTTTTAAACATCTTGTTCACAGAATAAGGGATTTAAGTGAATGATATAGCGTAAAGCTAAAAGTACAGGATCAAACCAACACGTTAAATCCTCAGATAAAAACAAGAGTTCGTATGTTGCTCCTGAGCTGGTAATAAAACAACTTTTATTTATATACACACCTACTGCTGCAAATCAATTGTTCAGTACCATTAAATTTCAGCTTGTTTTATTGACATTATCAAAAAGAAAACTCCCATGTAATTGACTCTTTCCCTATTTTATGATCATTTCCTCCACCCTGGCTCTGAGAGAGTGATATTTCTGTTTCTTCTCAAAACATGAACAAACTGATAATCTAGTTATGCTGATAATGTATTTGTGAGTTTGTGCCCGGTAAATTTGATTATATTGAGGTGTTTTTCTTATAGCACATTGATAAAACAGGTTTGTATGTCAGTGAATGTTAAAGCGACGTCTATCCACAACTTATTCATCACAACTGGAGACAGAAAAGTCAGAAAACTCATGTTTGTATAAAAAAATATAACATTTTTTATTTCCAGCTACAACGTGAAACATGTAACATTCTTGTCACACTTCTCAATAAAATAGTAAAAAATACTGTCGACAAAAAATACACTATCGATACATTTCGAAAGCACAGAACAAATTTGGCTTTTAAATTAACTTAAACTGTACAAATATATACATCATTTACACATCCACAATAAAAAGGAATGAAATTACAATTCTTCCAGTCTTTTTTTTCTTCTATTTTTGTACAAAATAGACACTTTGTTCCTAAAGGTTTCTTCCTTCTGACCTGAATCAGTAATAGTCAACACGTTTTTTGTTTTTTTTTCTCAGTGCCGTGGCAAAGCCCACTGTGTTCCATAACTAACCCGAAACTCAGCATGCTTCCTGCTTTCTCATCCACATGCTGGGCGGAAACTCTGACCTTTCCTCTACTCTGCGGGCAGAGCGAACAGCGCAGACACAGAGACAAGGCCGACATTCAGGCCTGCGCTAACAGACACTCACACACGCTCACACTCGCACACAAGGACACATTCAGACCTGTTTGGACAGGGGAACACTGGCCTGCTGTGGTCTGCGTGCTCCATCTACAGCTGCTCAGAGTTTGCAGGTCTGGTCTGGGTTTTGGAGGGAGGGGGGAGTTGTTAGAGTTAGACACCTCATTAAGAGAGGAGGTCATGGTTTAGATAAGATGTAAAAAATGCATACAGGTAAATGGACGGGTCTGTAAAAAAGGGATTTCAAGGGGAATGGGCGTAAACCTGACAGTAGGTTTGTCAAAAATAGAAGTTATAGTGCAGGAATCTCTTGGAGCTGCTATGCAACCCTCTGTCTGAGTCTATGTGGCTGATGTGCAACAGCCATACAAAACACACAGACACTTAGACAAGTGTCTGGACTACTTTTACAATGAGAAATTAACAAAAACAAAACATAAACATATATACTGAGCTGCAAAATGAGATGGAGTTCTGTTCATTTTCAAGTCATAAGCTGTGATCGTCCCTCAGTGGCTCACGCCATGTCTCCAATCATCTTCTTGTAATACATGGACTCGAAGATGTCGTTCTCCCCGGGGCAGTTGTGGTGGCAGGCGCAGGACTTGATGAACATCATGTGCTTCTTCATGACCTGTCCGTCGGGGCATTTGAACTCCATGGGCAGGGTGGTGGTTCTGTGTGGGGTGCAGCAGCGACCATCCAGGCAGACGCCGCAGAACTTTGGCCTGTAGGACTTGGTGGTGGTGCAGCCGGAGATCTCAAACTTCATGGGCTTGGAGACTCTGGGAGTACGGATGCACTTTTTCCCTTTCTGTGGGAAGCAAATGAAGAGAACCTTTCATTAAACATTCTTTGGCTATTCGTTCATGCTGATTTCGTATCCGTAGGGTTCTATAAGCAGTGCAGCAGACCAAGAAACTCACCCTAATGCTCTGTTCCATCTGGGACTCGCATGGTCGCACCATACACAACCGGGTCTGTTTCTCCAGGCGGCAGTAGCGGTTATCATTGGTGACCCTGGTGGAAATCCCAAGGCCACAAGTCTTGGAGCAGGCGCTCCATTCAGTAGTTTGAACCAGGCAGTTCTCCCTCATCATGGAGGGGTCTGGGCCATAGGTCTCCTCCTCTCTGTAGGCTGTAAAGACAGGAGTAGACAGATTAGAAAGATCATCCTGATTATGTTTCTGTATGAAGACCAAGAAAAGAAACTGCAGTCTCATGGTCATGTTTCAGAAAAGGAGACTAACTTACCGGCCAAAGCAGAGCCCACAAAGCTGTGTCTGTAGGGAGAATCACACTCCCACTCTTCGCAGCACTTCCCCGGCACCTTGACCCGTCTTGGCATGGGGCAGTCAGGGCTGGGCAGCCTGATGTCCATGGAGCAAAGTGGGACACAGCCTACGGCTCCATCCAGACAGGTACACTGGTACTTGCAGCTGCTCTGGAAAGTCTCTCCGCTCTTGTACACCATGCCTCCGAAAACACAGGTGGCTCCATCACGAGCTGTGGAGGAAAGGGAAAAGAAAAGGTCACGATTTGGTTCGTACATTCAGGATGTTTCAGACAGACTTTTGTAGCACTGCTCAGCAAGACATCACAGGGAAAGCAATTATTTCGACTTGCAATGGCTCACCTGTGCACACTCCTATGCGTCTGTTAATGGGGGCTCCGAAGTCACAGTAGAGGCCTTTGTGTGGGTCACAGACGTCTTTCTCAGTGCAGAGCTCTCCCATCTGTTTGGCACACACCCTGCAGCAGCCGCAGCCGTCCAGCACGAGGCTCACTCCTGGGGGGCACTGAGGGGGAGTGGAGGGGCACGAACACTGGCCACTGCACTCCTGACCTGCAGCCTGAGCACAGGACACACAGACACATGCTTAGTTGAATATCACGTCCATAAAATGTATTAGTTAAAGTCATGCGTACAGCATGTGGAGAACACTGTGTCTTATAATATTTGAGCTTATGTCATGTATTTCATGGGTATTGCCTGTGTACTTAAAGCCAGAGTGAAAACAGAAGCAGTATAAGTGTCTTTTTCACTTACCATGTATGAGAGCATGATGCACAGGAAAGGCAGCAAAATCATCTTCTTCATTCCAGCAGACATCTTTTCTTCCTTGTAAAAATAGATTCTAGTTTGTCCTTTAGTCTCGTCGAGAAAGTCTTCCTTTTAGTTTGAGCTTGAGAAACCTTTTCTGATCAAGTTGATCTCTTGTCTCGTTCGATTCGTAGAGTTTCTCTGCTGCTCCGGTCACAGTCTTTCGTTCTTTCTTTCTTTCCTGGTGAAAGCTAGAGTTTAGCTTCAGTAGAGGAGTTGATCTGAGTTCTGACTGCACAGCCCAGCTCCCTTTATACTCGCTGGCCCTCTGAGCACGTCACTGGGAGCTGAATGGAGAACCAGCCCTGGACAAACATGGACATACTTGGCATTCTTTCCTCGCTTCCTGACCCCCACTCCAGACATCCCACATTCCTGCTGTCTGAAGGCAAGGCTCTGCTGCTCGGCCAAACAACACCGTCTCTCTCACAGCAGCTTTCATCTGGAATGGGAGGTTAAGTCTGGTTAGAGGCCTTAGACCCCACACTGGGAATTCCTGAAGACTGACTTCACAAACAGACAGCCGGTACCTATAAATATTAATTTTAAAAAAAGAAGAAAGGGAGAAAAAATTGGGCACCATTCAAAAGTAAAGACACAAAGGGCCCGACATGAAAGAAATACGGTTAAAAGACAAGAGGCAGAATCTCATAAAAGTGCATCAACATGCAGTGATTAACTGAGCTGATTGATGTGTAACACAGTGGTTTAGACTTTAAACCCGCAACAGCATTCCTCGGTTTTGGCTTCAAAGGTGCACAGACAGCCTCTACTTTAGAAAATTAACAGCGAGCTGTTCAGGAGAGGAAGTTCATCTATCAAGGTGCTTGTTCCTACACAGAAACCTGCAGTCTTCTGTACCGTGTGGTTACATCTGGGACACTGCAGAGGCATTTTTGTGCGCTGACATCAGCGGCTGAACTGCAGCTTTAAGTACAACCCATTAAAAACATTATGAGTACATTATGATCTCTTATGCATGAATGGGGCAGTTTGTTTCCTCCAATCCTGTCCACATGATATGCAGATTACTATCATGATCTTATTACCCTGTGACTTAGAACATGTATACCAGATACAGACTTATTTAAAAGCAGCAGCTCAATACCACAGAGTAGAAATACTCCATTACAAGACAAGAAGTCTTGCAAGGAAATCCTACCTACAATATGTTATAACTTTACTCTAAAATGTCTAAAACTGACTAGAATTTTGTCATATTTTTTGCTGGGTTGTGTTCTTACATTATCCCAGCAAAATCTGTAACTTTATTTGAGGTAACGATGTGTTTCATTTGGTCGCCCGTCGCTAACTTCTGGGGTAACACCCATCAGAGAGCAAGGATGGAAATCGGCAAATGTTACTTAAAATGATATAATGAAAACTTTGACACATTTTATGGTCTGTGAACCCGACAGACAGACTTTCATCTGCAATTGTGGCTGTGAGAATAAATAAATAAATAATTCCATGCTACTTCTCAACAATTTCAAACTACATCTCTTGTTTCTGTTTTGATAGAGAGACCTCTAGTGGCAGAAATGGTGCATTGCAGCTTACATTAAAGCAATGGCGTGTAAATATCATGAGCACTGGTTTTTTGAAAAAACTGACATCGTGATACATTATATCATCAGATTGTTTGCTGATTGAGACGTAGCAAGTCGTGTTTACAGTGGTTTCCAACCTGTGGGTGGAGTCCCCTCCAAGGGCTCACAAGATAAATTTGAGGGGTTGTGCGAGAATTACTTGGGAAGGGAAAAAAGTTCTCCCACACAATTTATTTATTTACTTACTTATTTATGTTTGTTTGTTTGTTTACTTATTCATTCGTTTGTTTGTTTACTCTAATCTAATCAATTAGACTACTTGAATGACACCATCTGAACTTCTTTAATTTTCTATCACAGGCTTATTTTTGAAGTAATCTGACCAGTAAATTGTAAATGTAGTGGAGTAAAATCTACAATGTTTCCCTCTGAAAGGAAGTGGAGGTGAATCAAAGTACCTAAAATTGTTTATAAGTAATATATTTGAGTAAATGCATTTTATTTATCGGCACTGCAAGCTAATGCTGACCAGTCAAACATTCAGGATTACAGTAATGAAAGCTGCTTGACTGTAAATATCGCCAGCGTCAGTTAATAAAACACTTTATCCAGATTTCCCATATTTGTGATACAATCACAGTCACATGACACTGCAGTTTCACTACGAGTTTAGGTTTCTTTAGAGAATATGTGCATTGTTTTTTTTTCTGTAATGCGTTTGAGCTGTTGAACACCAGATAATGCCGATGGTCTGTGTCTTGGGTTACCTGGGTTGAGTGTGCCGCCCTGCCATGGTATGCAGGACAGGTTTTAACGGGACAAAGACTAATGTTTCCAGTTAATGGCACTTCCCGAAATGGATGTTTGTTGATTTGGGCATTAGGCTGCTTTTCGTCTTTCCGGAAAATGTGACATTTTTTAGAGGATTCTGCTGAACACAAAGGCCGCGGATTTAATTTCACACTGACAGGAGCTTTTGACTCCGCTGGCTCTCGGTCAGGACAAATCATGATTAAAAATCCTGACTCAACTTCAGTGAAAGCGCAGCCCTGCCCATGGAGGCGTGAGGGGCAGATATTACGGGAACAAAGGCTACATGTTCTCCGGCTTCTCACCTGCCTAATGAGGTTTAGTCTATGACAAACTTAAAAGGCCAGGTGTGCCCCGTCCCTGGCCAGGCTTATTTTACTACATCAAACTCCAGAGTGGAGGATTGCAGGAAAAAGGCTAGACGGAGGTTTGTGTATTTTTTTTTTTTGAAAAAGGGGGATCACACACCAGGCCAGACTCTTATGAAAGGCGGCCCTGCTCCTTCTCCAGCCAGCGAATCGGAAATGAAAAACTCCCAGAGAAACCTGGAGCTGAAGGAATGTGAAGGAGAAGCCAGCAGACAGGGCTGTTACTACAGAGGAAGCTTTGCCATATAAGGACGTCGGCTTTTTTCCTTATATGGATATGTTCTTTCTCTCAGTACAGTAGGGACTCCTGTAAGAGCATCTGAGCTAGGAAAAACACAGCCGTGAGTGAAATTGCGGTGTGTGTGGAGTATTCTGCCTGTCAAAACAGACCAGAGAAAGTGTTTGTGCATCTGTGTGTGTGTGTGTGTGTGCTGTCAGTCATTACAGCCTCGGGGCCCAAACATCCACTGCATGATATCTAAAGGAAACAGCTTGATGGAGGAACGTACTCCAGCCACGCTGCAAAACAACATTCAAACTTGGCTGACAGTTTTATCTTCCGTGCAGAGTGTTGCAGCTTCTGTCAGGTTGTTTATTAAGTTCATTAATCTCATATCACAGGCAATATCTTTGAATGGTTGCGAGGGAAGATGCAGTGACATATGTTGTAACTTTCATCACTGGGTTGATTTAACTCATTTTAACGACTTTTTAAAGACTGCATTTTTTTTTATCAGATAGCATCAAGTCTGAAGGACTAGTGAAGGTTTATATCGGAGATATCTTATGGCAAAGTGACAAATGAGTCTATAAGTTGCAAGTTTACAAGAAAACAAAGTGAACATCATATGATAAGCTCAAAAAGGGGTTTAAATGAGGTTGATTCCTGATTGTTTTGTCCTGGAAAGTCACTGAAACATTTTAAGCCCCTAAGCTAGGAAACAATATTTTTAGACTTTTCTGAATGCTGTTATGATGCAGCTTTGTTTTTGTCAGACTGAATGTTCCCTCAGCTCAGTCGGTCAGTCTCAGGGTTTCCTGTACTGGATATCAGCAGGCCGACGGGCCACATGCTCACTGTTCTGCAGATCTGGATGTGTGGATGGTTTGAACTGTGGTGGCCAAAGGAAACATATGGCTCTGTGTGTGGTAGGCCCAGATACGTCAAAGCTAAGTATAGACCGAGCTATTTGTTCAAGAGAGTAGCCGTGGGCTCAAATCAGTAATGAAACTGTGGTGGCGATGCAATGTCAAGGGAGTCTGTTCAGCTTTGTGCTTGTTGGCATCTGTGTGGCCAGACATACCTGCATGCAAGCTGAGCTTAAATCTCCTGAACTTATAGTTATAATAATAGATGTAACAGTAAAAGCCATAACGTTTGAATTTTTAATCGTACAGCAACATTTTCCAATTCCCCTTTAAATTGAACAGACTTTATTTCCATTTCCACTTCAATTCAAACAGCAGATTTCTGGGGAACAACCTGTAAACAGAAGAATCACATATTAGCACGTTATGATGGTGATCTTGTTAGCAAACAGCTGCTTATTTGCACATGCAGCAGGTATGGAGCAACATAAACTTTAATTTAGAGTTGTGTTTGGGTTCACATGATGAATGTTAGTCTAATATTGACTTTTGGTCCATACACCAACTCCTGAAGCAAATATCAGGCTCTTAAGTTAAATGCTGTGCTATGTTCAGCTAGTCGCTGACAGATAGCATGTAGGAAAGTAGGTCTTTAAAGCCATTTTGCTGAAAACAACTGCCTGCCACAGCTGAAAATATCACTAATGAGTGCAGTCAAGTAAATCAGTACATTTACGGGCCAGTAACGCCCCCGAAAGAAGACATGAAAGATGAGAAATTGCTCTGAAGAGCAAAAGGAAGCTTCAGAGAATTTTGATTATTCTCCCTTACGAAAGCGTATTAGGGATCATGGATTTTATAAAAAAAAGTTTAAATTTTGAGAATAAACTCTAAAAGAGGAAGACTTTTTTCAAATCATGCACTTCAAGATAATTTGAAATGTAAATATTTTTCTAGAAGTGCAAAATTAAAAAAAAAAAATCCTCCTCAAATTTTTCTTTATCATTGACCCTAATGCTCTTCTTTACTCCCTGTGATCTTGACTACGATGAATCTCTTTCACATGGAAGGAGTCATGAAATCTGTCACTAATATAAAAATATTAATTTTTCATTAAAGAGTCACACTGTTTATTGTGCTGCTCATCATTTAGCAGTGTTTTTGTAGAGGAAGTACATCAAAATAAAAGTCACTCCTTAAAGCAAGTAAAGGCAATGTCTTGAAATCAAACCAGCTGTAGCATGAGTCCCCTAAGGAGGCAACGTTGCTTCACCCTCCCCTTCCTGTTTTTGCTCTGGCTCATGTTTTATTTTCTTTGTTGTCGCTCTCTCTTTAAAGTCCAGTTTGCACCAAAGACTCGTGATGAGATGAACACTTGCAGGGAGAGTTGCAGCGGTGTCAACTAGTCCGTTTTTTGTTGCCTGCAATGTAGCTTGTCAAGTTGCCACAGGCTAGGCACCTCACTTGTTTCAATAGCCAATCAGCTCGAAGCAATGCCAATTGTTGCTAAGAAGCACAGCCTAGAGCAGCCAATAGGAACACACCTTCTCTTAAGATGACCCACGATTGGCCAGAAGTTTGTCACTGTCCCTTTACAGAACCAAGGAGAGGCGAAGAACCGTGCTGTTGACTCAAACCACCTCAATTACAATATGCTGAAAGGTTATTATGGAATTTTTGCCCGGTGACACCAAAAATAAATTGCCTACCTCAGCTTTAAGGCCTAATGTGCACTTAAAGTGGTTTTGCAGCACTAAAATTTTAATCAGAAAAGCAAATGTTGTTAAAAGAAATGTTAAATTAGAAGAAAAATGTGAAATTGATTAAACAGTAACAAGTTTCTATAATTAGTCCAGCCAACATTGTTTCATAAAATAAACAATAACGTCATGTGGATTTTATGTCACAGCTTATTATTTCCCACATGAAAATGTCCTCTCAGCATCTCCTCTCTTAGCAAAATAACAACCTGATGCAGTGTTGTTCCTAATTTAGCTGTGAAGTCATACTGATCTGAGGTCATGTGACTCGTGTAGTAATTCCAGGTCGAGGCCTGTCGTCTATTATAGTCTCCATTTAGGCATGTTGCTTCCTGCTACTTATAGCCTCATCAGTTTGTTGCATAGTTACTCTGTGACATCATGAGGCTACATAACTGTGTCAGCTGGGAAACTTCCAACTTTAGGATGTGTGGAGATGACAAACTCAGTGTCTGACCAGGCTGCATTTTTATGAGCCCACATAAGGCTCCGGTGATGACGCTGTCCCCGTTTCTTTCCTCTAGACGCGGAAAGTGCACGCTATTACCATTTTCATTCCATCAACAGCCCATGTGTGCAGTTCCATCAAACTGTGGTTGATGATGTCATACCAATATCTGACGCTGATGTCACAGAGGAGGACTGTGTCCTCTATGGGACACCTTTTAGCTGTTTCCATGGTTCCCACACACTGCTCATATTCGGTATGGCTGATGTACAGTCTGTACTATGCAGTCATACATTCCCAGCACTTTCAAAGCTGAATAGGAAGATAAACATCTCAGTAAAAAAAAAGGCCAGTCAGTCCTTCCAAACACTCTGTACTGAGGTTGCATTTTTATTTCCCACCGGGCCAGATAAAGACTTTCACACCGAATATTTTTAGTACATAGTGTTTCTAGAATCATCTGTTTCTAATTTGCTTTTGTTTACTCTGCATTTCGTGCCATTCTAAAAAAATGTTTGAGGCTCAAGGTTTGAGGTAACCATTTTTTTAAAGAGCTGCTCCTAAATCAGCGAGTCAGAAGCTTCTTTTAGTCTAAAGATGCTTCAGCCCCAGGTGTTTGTCAAGTTCTTTCAGCTGACAAAAATTTTTTATCCTTGTTCACATCTCCATATGGTGATTTTATATCGTACGAGACACAACTCCAGTGTGCTAGATAATGTTTGCCAAGTTACATGATGTTTCATGTCAAATGCTTTTATATGGCTTGGGGCACTTAAAAAAGTACAGCAAACGTTGCTTCACACAGTTTGTCAGATAACGAAGCTGCTAATGAGGTTTGTGTGTTTGAAGAAGAGTTGAAGCTGCAGGCAAGCGGTGGAGGGGCGGGTGATTGAAGACGTGGGGACTACAGAGATTCGTGTGTATTACATGAAGGCAAAGGTGTAGAGTTGCATTGAAGCCAATGAAAGGCGTAAAGGGATTTTTTTTATTCATGGAAAAAACCTCTAAATATGTAATTTTAATGAACAGAGATGAGTTTTTAGGGGTTTAATCAATGCCTGGAGAGGAGCTTTAACTAAATTCCATTAGTGGTAGCTGGCAGGCTATTTGAGGAATGTTCCCTGGCTTTAGCGTTCAAACCAACCATCATATACCACTGTGCAAACTGAACATGAAACCAACATCTCAAAATGATTTTCCTGTCAGTATATTTCTGCCTCTTTGAACTCTAGGGCTGCCTGCAAAGAGACTTTGAGGGTGGAAAAGTGGAAAACAACACGATTGCAAAAGAGGAGAGAAAATACCGTTATTTGGTAATTTATTGATACAAGTATTTTAGGCATTTTAGTTGACTCTCAATGAGCGCAGCGGAAAAATAAGCACATATTTTCATATCAACATTGCAGTAATGCAGAACAAAGAATCAATCCTGCCAAGCCTGTCGAATAAGTGCATAAAATTACTGTGTCATCTGAAATATGTGTTTCATAAGCAAACAGGCTCATAAAGACGTGCTTGGAAAGCAAATTGCAGCTTTCTTGTACAATGTGGAGTCTGTCTGCAAAAACACTCATAAGGAATTATAGAAGATGGATGGGACAGTGATCTGTTGATATTTAACAATGGAGAGGAGACAGGTCAGTTACCGAGAGATGAAAGAGTTGGAAACTTACAGAGACTTTTTGAAGTCTGCCCATGAAGAGACAAGCAGTGGAAACCAATAATGGATCTGGAGCCTGGGATGATTTGTTGAGATTTAACAATAGGGTTGGTGGGCAGATGAACTGTCAAGATGGAAACTATGTCTATTTAAAGCCCCGAGTGGTGGAAAATGTTCAGGCTGGAAACATGCATGAGACCCAATCTTTTTCAGGCACATCCTGTGCAAAATAGTTGGGTTTAGAATTACTTGGGGTAATAGGCCAAGGTACAATATATTGGCTGTTTGATGCCAGAGGGGCATAGTTGGACGGTGGATTGCATTTTTTGGTCAAATTTTCTCGTAAATCATGTAGTTAGGGTCATCTAGGGGAATGCATTTGCCAGTCTGCATTAACAAGGGACAAAATATTGGTTTCATGTGCCTTGGACAAAGCATTTTTTGACTGGCAGGAGCTCACAGGTGAAAGCTAACACTGGATTGAGTTCAGGGGAACATTTGTGCAGATACAACGAGGGCGGGGGGTTTGAGTTGTCAAAGGCAGGGTGAGCACGGAAAAGTGCCTTGCCTTGTGTGTCCAGGAAAGTGTTTAGACTAGAAAAGCTGATGAGAATTTGGGCTGTAACTCTTTCAACAAACAACAGAAACTCATCTCAGCTGTAGATTTACTGCCACACACATGGATATGGAAGTCAGGTGGTCTTTACTTAAACACAGCTCCATGTGTGTCCGGAATGGCCTCTGTTCTGTTTCGGTGACCTGTCAGCTGGAGGTCCAGAGGGTTTCTATACTTAGACATCAAGTATGACTCACTTCGGAAGTCATATTGAACCATGATGGTCAGATGAAAGCAGCCAAGGTCTTGAAGCACCCTGACTTCCATCCAGCTCTCTACCATCATGAAGATTCCAGGTGCTCAACCAAACGGTAAACTCTGAGGGTCAAACAATGTCTATGACCCTAAAGATGGTCAACCCTTCACAGGTGATGGTGCCTAAATATAGCACTGGTCCTGCCACACACAGTGCTACAGCTACAATGGACGCCTGTAACTGGAGCACAATGAGAATGACTAGGCTGGTCAGCTGTTTCAAGCTTTGTATGTTAAATGAATAGTTCAGCATTTTGGAAAATAGTAGCCTACTCCTGGATTCTCTTTTTGGGGGTTGAATGATTGATACCAGTCTCTTGGCTGTAGTGAAGAGTGCCTAAGTGCTGCCCCTTCACTTCCAGTCCATGGGACCCTAATTTGGAAGAAAATTTGCACAGGGGTCAATGGAGGTACAAAACATTTTTCAATCCCATTTAAACTGTACCCACAATCTCAAATATGATGCTGTCTTCAAAAAAAAAAAAAATACATATATATATATATTTACAAATAAAGTCACAGTTTGTCATGATGATAGTTAAGTACCACTTTCATGGAATTTTTGTGAAACTGCTCAGTGAACTACGTTTCTCGTCTTGCGCAGTATGTCAACAACACTAAGATGGCTGTAACTTTAGCAGTGTCTTTCGTTCCCTCAGAAAAGAAGAAATGTATTAAAAGAGGGAACAAAAGAAACTGGAAGGGTTTTGATAGAGCTAAAGCCAGAAGGGTGACTAGCCTAGCTTAGCATATACATTAGCCTAGTCAGTAGCCTAGCCTAGCATATGGCTACACTGCACGGTAGGGAGGAAACAGCTAATCTGTCTTTGTTCAAAGCAAAATGACATATCTACCAGCAACTGTAAAACTAAATAAAGTATCCTATTTGTTTAATCAGTGGCCTAAACAAACAGAGATAATAAATAGACACACACACACACACACACACACAAACAGCTAGCTATGGTTTTATGTGTCCAACAAAAAATGGCTAATGTCTATTTGCTAACAGTGCTGACTTGCACTTTTTAATTACCTGAAACAGATCTGGCATATTTTTTGGACAATGTACTTTTCACTTCTGTGGCATCATACATTACACTGTTTTGTCAAATGATGTCTGTCTAGAGGTTCTTTAAGTGGAACATTTAAAGTTGTGTCTCTGAAGCACTTAAATCATTAACTGTTGCTTGTTTAATT
>JAQLOL010000010.1:12822954-12840350 GCA_029783665.1 Naso thynnoides
CTTAAAAGTTAAATCCCATGTTTTGACAGTTCTGGAGGACAATCAGCTTTGTGCTGATTGCCTTCCATGTATCAGCTTTTTGTATGATATCTCGGTAGGTTTTCAGGCTGTGGTAAATACAACTCCAGGTAGAGTAACACCAAAATCATCATCTTCTCTTTGTTAAGATCTTGTGTTTTCTCCTTGCATGAGGCGTTTGAGGAGTTACGTAACATCCAGTTGTAAATTCCGTTGCAGAGGATGGCACAAAGTTAAAATATTTTAACTTTTTGATGGCAATCTCGTCTGTTGTTACCGTTGCTGACATTTCACCATCTGTCTCTCTTCCACTTAAATGACATCCAGTCTGCCGTCTACCGACTGCCTGATTTCATGTGAAAATGTGATGTATTTTGTAAATGTAAGATGTCCTGCCTCCATTATATATCTTTTGTTCAAAATATTTGACAGTCAAATTCAGCTGATATTAGAAACATGAAATATTGGTTGATATATAGAAAATTGTGATTTTTTTGCTTCCTAATTTTGACGCTGGCATCAGCCCCCAAAATCACATATCAGTCAGGTCCTACAGTGTATGGTATTTTGTTACCAGATTTTGCAACATTAAACCTTATGTTTAATGTTTCTTACCATGCCTTCTGACTGCAACCTCTTGTGGTTAACCATATTCTACTCTACCTTTGCTTCTCACGGTAACTGCTCCCAGGTATGTTATTCTCCTGCCTTTTGGACATGTGGTTTAGCGTGCCTGGCAGGGCAGCAGGCAGCTCCTCTGGCTCGGTGTGTTTATGCAGGTGCAGAACATTCAGGACACACCGCCCTGCAGATTATTTTGGAGGGGCTTTTTCAGAGCAGCCTACCCTGCAGTATTAGAAGGGGCCGCCTATATGTGGCATTTGGTGGGACAGCCCTGAGAAGGCATTTCCTCAGGTTACTGGAAATGGGGCAGTAAAGGGTTTAAAAAACAAAGTCCGACACATCAGTGTGAGAGATGTTTCAATGACAGGCAAAAGATAAACGCTTGGAAAAACATTGTTAGATAACAACATCAAGAACAAGAGTGTTCAGTATGCATTAGATCATCCAACACATTTTTTGAACTTTAATCACAAGCCTTGATTTACTGTATAGAAAAAGGTCTCCAAATGAGAGGAATGACCTAATAATGTTGGTGTTGAATGAAATGAGACTGCACCACTTAAGCTTCAAAAGACAGCTCAGAGTAAAGAAAACATCATGTAAGATTACAGGCTTCTTGATTGATATATTATTAAAAAAAGACAGCTAAATAAAGAACAGAGTGACCTTTAGCTCTGAAGTCAGCTGATGACTGATCTTTTCTTGTCTAAAATCTGAAAAACAAAAAACTGTGTTCATGCAGTTTTATGTGTGGTTTGTTTAAGTGATGTTGCCGTACCTGTACTTCCTGGGTCTCCATGGCGATGTCTTAAGTCCATGTTTTAGGTTTTTTGAATGACACATATCATTTTTTAAATGTTTGCTCCGAGTTTTCAGGTGTTTTTGACTGTTTCTATTATTGTTCCTATTATTTCGGAGCTGTACATTTGGAAATCTGTAGCATGTTAGTTTAAAGATGTAAAGTGTGTTTTCTACATGAACATAACATAGAAGAATGAACACCCATGTATACTTGACTGCACTCATTTGAAATGCAATGTGAAAATACGTTTGAGATATTAGGTTTTTTTAAAAGTACTTTGAATATTTAAGTTTGTTTGTTCTTTTAAAGCAAGCCCTCTAACACTTTAACTTAAAGCTGCAGTTGGTAACCTTTGCTAACAAGCTAACATTAGCTATAGCATGAGACTTGTCGGAAACCAACTTTAGCTTGAGTTTTGTTGTCGCTCTCTCTTTTAAGTCTAGTTTTAACTGGGATGAAAAGGTTGCCGGTGAAGTTGCAGCGGAGGAAACTGGTCCGTCTCAGCTCGAGCTTGAGCCAACTGATGGCATCAGGTCAGAGAGTATGGCGTGACAGCTAAGCAGCTCACACCAACATCACCCGTGGCTAAAAAACGCAGAGTAGACTGGTCAATCAGGACGGAGAGTACAGAGAACATCACTGCCTGGGCAAACAGAACGGGAATGATAGGATTTTTACAAATCCTCACTACAGAGGCATGATGGGAAACACAGAGATCTGATAGCTGTTTATGGGTATTATGACATTTTTTCCAAATAGAATACAAAAATGTTCTTGAAGTTTACCCCAAAGTTACCAAACCGCAGCAGCTTCAAGTAATAATTTAACTGAGCAACTTTCTCTTGTATTTAGCTTGGTCAAAGTTCATATTGGGGCATAGCTAACCAATAGCTCATGACAGGCCTCGGTATGTTGTGATTGTATCACAGATGAGGGGAGATGTGACTTAACTTTGCCTGCTGCCACCCGGTTAACCTTACCTAACCTGGCACATAGGTCAAACCAACCTCATAACTTGTGATCAATCAAGTTTATTTGTCACACGTAATCATATGAAGTATAATGGCTTGTGTTCAGTAGGGACAAAATAGGCACGCTGCTGCTCCACACTGTCTGTGTTACCGACAACAAACAATCCCAAATAGTAACAGATTGCAGATTGTCGTCATATAATTTAATTTAACTTTGTGTGATATTCCACCTTTATAAAGCTTATATGTTACCATTTAGTATGTCAAAGTTTGTCCTTGTAAACCCACATATTGCACCACTTCTTGACCACAGTACAACTTCCTGTGTTGAGTTTGTCTAATGTCTGTGCAGAGATATTTCCTCCCAAGACATGCAGCTATGCTAAAGTGAATTAGCGACTCTAAATTGCTGAAAGGTGCAAATGTGAGAGTGAATGGTTGCCTGTCTAAACAGTTCTATGTGCCAGCCTTGTCACAGACTTTTCAGGGTGTTCACTGCCTCTCGCCCAGTGTGAGCTGGGATGGGCTCCAGCTCCCAACAGCCCTGCCAGGCACTACGGGATGTATGGTGGATGGATGCATCATGAGAAGCTTGATCTCTCCTTTAGAAATTGAACTGCCTACCCAGTCATTTAGTCCCTATGAAAAAGTCATCCATCCTCTTCACAGACAGAGCCAGGCAGTCCTGGGCAAAAGCAAGGCTTTCAGGTAGAAGAGGTAACAGTTCATATGGCAAAAGATCAGTGGTCATCAGTGGCAGTAATGATAGGCTAGTTTCAGTCCATGGTTTCCTTGTCAGTAAGGCCAGGAAAGAAGAAATGGCCTCGCTCTGCTTGGCTCATTTCTGCAAAAAGTTTCTGGGGTAATGAATTCCTCTGGTTTGGTCAGCCGACGGTAGAAATGAGGAGAAAGGCGGAGGACGCCGAAAAACAGGAGGAAAGGCCAGAGATGTTTGTCCATTCAGCACGTAGGGTGTTAACAAGCCCTCTGTATTGTGAATAATTGGAGATTACTGGTTAGATAAGTGGATTAACTGGAAATGAATGCGGGGGAGTCCAGAAATGCAAAAAAGCCGATTCAGGTCCAAGGGTTTGTCTTGTCCCTGAATGTAGAGGAAATTCAGCATGTACAGGATTCATGGTATTTCAATCAGACACGCACATTAAAATACCAGAGCAAACCCTGTTAAGGAAAATCCTGCATTAACTGAATTGAATGTGAATTAAAAAACAGGCTTGTTGGCTCCGGAAAGTGGAGTTTAGTCCAAAAGGCATCTATCTGTTACTCTTCACATTAACAACCTACACTTGGGCTGGATGGATTTACACAGTCTTTAAGTTTATAATTTTTTAACCCTCCAATATGTTCCACTTTACAGCTTGTGAACTTTGGCACTGGCTTAAAATGAGCACATGCTCAATGAGCCACACTGTTGCAGCATAGGTACAAACACGGATGCACACTTAGCTCACACCTTAAAACACAGTATGCACATACATGGTACACTGTGCTTCCACGTTGGAGTGAACTAGGTTGAGAAATTTGAAAGAAAACAAACAGGATTCCAGAGCGGTGCGGTGTGGCGTGAGGCTGTTGGACTGCAGCACAAAGAGGGGCCTGTTTGCAGCGTACAGCAGCATTCCAGCTAACAGAACAGGCTCTGGGACGCTGTTGACCTAAGCTACTTTAGAATGTTTGTGCAATAGCTTTTGACCACTTGATTAAAAATATCGTTTGATGCTGGAGCTGCGTGTCCTAGCGAGGGGCAGTTCAGACTGGTCTGAGCAGAGCAACATGTTGCCGCATGAAGGGAGGGCTCTTATGAAGAGGTGAGCACCGAGCTGTTTGCCTCAAACAGTGAGCCACACTTGGAACACTGAGGATGACCATCCATGCTGTCTGGCACTTGGTTTTGTTATTATATAATAGCAAATCTGCTGGAAAACAGAAGCCATTTTCAACAATGTGCCAACTTTATGAACAAAATGCATTGAAATTCCAAACAGTAGATGAGCATTTAGTTAGTTTAATATCCTGAAAATAAGGTTTTGACACTGTCAGAAGTTAGCCTTTCACACAAGTAGCACACAACAGAAGACTGCCAGTGTCTGACGTGGAAGAACTCTGTTTGGTTGAGGAAAAAAGAAGAGCGTGCAGGAAGCGGGGCATGATGCAAAAAGTACGCTGCGGAAATAACAATTCTTTGTTTACAGCACAGGGAAGATGACAGATGAAGCTAACAACTTATTCTCAAGGATGACAGCTTTGGTATTGTGGAATTCTACGTATATCTGGACGTATCCTCAGTATCAGAGAGAGACTGGAAGCAATTTACAGGCAAAACTCTTTTGGTTTGTACCAGTCGCATGATAGAAACATCATTAAGAAGGCCACTCACTCACTGTGAATTTACCAGGTGACCTGCTCTGTTATAATATGGGCTCAATGGGACAGTACATCGACTTTTTGATAGAGTGCTGTCACAGTAAAGTACATTTAATGTCCAATCCAGCTTTTGTGTTCTCACATATAGCTCCTCCAGGTAAAGTCAAATTCTCAGTTGCAGAAGTCTGATGTCCAGTTCACATAGCGCAAGTTTTTACATCAAACGTTAAACTTTTGTTCGGCCTTTCTCTTACATGACAATGGCGCGTTTGCACCCTTGAATCCTCAAACTTATGAGACTGGGTTCCAGAGCGCAGTCTTTTGAAACCACAAGCTTCTTTCCAGCTGTGTAAACTGGCAAAACAGAAAGTTTTTGAAAGCAATGACTAAGCTAATGCTAATGCTAGCACAAGTCAGTACCAAACTATAATTAAACACTCCACAGTGCACCCAAAGTAAGTCAAATATGACAACAGCATATTTCGGCAAATTTTAGCATTTGTCGTATAACTCTAAAAGTCAAACTACAGCTGAATTTCTTTACTTTGTGGCTGCTTAGGGTTTCGCAGCAACAGGAAGTAATCGACCTTGACAGCTCCAATGGTATGTCATTACAAAGTTACATGCCAACAACTGGCCTTGCATGCGTGCTACAGCACTTCTGGCTGTAAATGTAAACATAGATTTTTTTTTGTAAAGATGCAAAGAAAGACCTTTCCGTCTTTTGCAGGCCTGCTCTCGTCTAAACATGGCCAGAGTCACAGGAAATAGAAGTTGGATACAAGCCTCCCGTTGACTTACTGTTTCCAGTTGACATTCTCTTTACCTTCCTCTATCTGCATGTTATTGTTTTCCAAGGTCCCTAAAAAAACAACACAACAACCACATCCAGGCAAACAATCTACATGCAGAAAATGGCAGGTTTTGACGAATATTTGAAACCGTGCAATAAAGCAGGCCTGCTCGGTTCTTTCAGTAGAAAGCTTAGAGGAAATTAAAAGAACATGGTCAGAACATTTGCTGTCTAGTAGGGATGCTCTTACATGTTTGCCCACCAGTTATGGGAAAAGTTTCATGTATCAAACATGACCTGTCATCTGCCTTAAGTCAATGAGAGTAAACAAAGACACAGGATGTGAAAAATGCCATAGTTTTGGTCATGTCCCCTTTGATTGTGGTAGTGAAGGACCATGTAAACATCTTGCAGGCAATGGGAGGCAAGACCCGGACAGAGCTGATAAAATAGCTGCTGGCAAGTATTTTAATGTGTAGAGATCTCCAGACACATTAGTGGGCAAAGATCGATGGAGAGCCAATCTGCAAACGGACATGATTCGAGAGCGATTGGTGGGTGCTGCTGTGGAAGGAGTGCATACAGCAATCAGAGCAAAATAACGTTAACGTTTCCAATTAGGAATCCCCACCCAAGTCTATTTCGCAAGGGCACCGTTACTGCATCTTATTCTTAACATCGCCTAAGATGATTGTGATTGATTTACAGAAATACAAACGAGGCAAGGATTTTTTTCCCCCTACTTCAGAGTGATAACAGTTTGAGTCAGACCTTTATTCAGTATTGGTGCAGCACTTACGAAATGTGGAGAGAGGTCTGGCCAAGAAAGACTGTTGGAGTGCATGTGTGAAAAATGTTACACTCTTTAATCTCGTGTCTAACCTGAAATATCTCAACGATTAATTACAATGACGTTTTGATGGAGAGTTTTAACAGACATTCATCATACCCAGACTACGAATCCAAATGATTTTTGTAAACCCCTTGACTTTCTTCTCTAGCCCAGTCATAGGTAAATTCGAGTGAGTTTGTAAGTTTGAGTGAAACTTCTCCCTAATGGATTCCAATGGGCTCTAGTTCATGTCCCTGAAGGTGAACTTAATTTAACCTTAACTTTTCTCTCAACTCCATCATGAGGTTGAAAAAAAAAGATTTTATTACTGTCATTTATGATTAAATACCTGCAAAACTAATGACATTCCCATCAGCCTCTGCTGTGCTTTTCATTTAGTGCATATTAACAAATGTTAGCTTGCTCACACACTAAACTAAGGGGGCTGAACACGGGGAAAAATTTTAACGTTTCAGCATCTGGATGTAATATTGTCATTGCGGCAATTCAGCACGCTGATGTTAGCATTTAGCTCAGTGCTGTGTCTCACAGAACCTAGCATGACTCTCTTGTTTCTTTATAGAATCCAATTAAAGGGAAACAAAACCTGGAATAACACTGAATTATAAGTAAACTGATAATGTGAATGTCACTTAAAAACCATCGTGTTTTAATTCAGCTGCTTTGAAAAACTGCAAAGGGACCATAACATAAATAAAATGGCTTTAGAGAGACAGGTAAGATTCGTGCTGGATCGTTTCTTCCATAAATGTCTTTCATTACACAAAGGGTCCAGTTCCAATATGTGGAGGCCTAATGTTTAGACAAGTGGTCTGATGAGAAGAATGATATTCTGGATCCTTGATTTGCCAAGAAAAATGTGGGTCAAGGAAGTTAATGCGAACTGCTCTCCTCTCGCTCAGCTAATACCAAAGAAATGTCCTTGAGCAATTTTTTTTTAACAGCCAAATTGCTTTGGTGGAGCTGCCCAGTGGTACAACACTAGAAGACTGTGGTTGCACTGGGACGCTGCCAGGTATGAATGTGTGTAACTTTGTACGTGTGAAGCAGGGTGTTGATGAAAGGGAGTATGTGTGCTTGGCAAATATTCCCAGGATAAATTAAGGCAGAAAGCAAAAGTCTGTACTGAGAGCTAAAAAGAAAATGTCTGATGTGGTGGCAGGTTTGTGCTTTGAGGGTCGGACTGAACCGGTCACAGAGCAGAAACATGTGGATGGATTTAGCTGAAGTCTTACCCGAGCCTGTTTGGCTTGTTGTGTATCTTTTGGTTGAGAAGAGGCCACCTGAGGCAACGGAGAAAGTTCCATCAACAATTAAGTTAAAGAAAAAGTCAAAGCCTGCCAAAGCAACAATAATGGCAGGGATCTCTTCTCGTGTCACCTCTCATGAAAATGTGTCATTCATCTTGTTCAGTCTTGTTTTATCTCATTATTTAAATTTATCTCATCTCAAAAGTGAAGTTCATGTCGAGTTAGGCAACCTTATCTCTTCTTGTCTCATCTTAAAACTTTTCCCATTTACCTCCACAGTAAAGATGATGTTATCATTTTCTCTATCTCATTAGTAAAGCTGATCTCGTCTCAACGTTTTTTTTTCTCAGAATCAGTAGTTTTTTCCATCCAGTTTCCTTACATTTTATCAATAAAATTTATGTCATCTCATTGTATCATCTCATCACTTCTCATGTATGAAGCTTTTTAAAGTTTATCTAATATACCCGCGTCTCTTCATATCTTGTTTTCATATCGTCTCCATTGCGCTCCTCAGTAAAGTTTATTTTAACTCTCTTTGTTCATTTAACTCATAAATGTCACCATGTCTCACTTCATCATTTTATCTCATATCTACCTCATCTCATTACATCTTACAATCACCTTCATCAAGTTCATCTCATTTTACCAATAAAATTGATTGAATCTATTCTCATATCTACCATTTCTAGCTTTTTCATCATGTAACTAGCAAAGGTCATTTTATCTCATTTCATCAGCTTTTTTTTCTTTGAAACAATTAAGTTTGTCCAATCTCGTCTCATTACATTTTATCAGTACCATGAAAGTCATTTAATTTGATGTTATCTAGTCAGGTCTTATCTCTTCTCATGTGCAAACCTTTTTTTTTTTTTTAAACCTCATGTACCGTCAGCTCTTCTCGTGTTGTTACATATCATCTCTGATTCAGTTTTCATCTTATTATCAAATGTCACCGTGTCTCATTTTGTCTTTGTTTCATCTCATAAGTATAGTCAGTCTCCTCTCAGTACATCTCATAGTTAGTGTCATCGACTTCATCACATCTTATCTCATGTCATCTCATCAGGGAAGTTAATTTCACTTGAGTAATCTATTCTCATGTCTGACATTTCTAGCTCTTTTCTCATGTAACTGGTGAAGGTCGTCTTGTCTCATTTCATCTCATCTAACTTAATTTCTTCTCATCTTATCTCATCTTGTGCTGCATCATAATATTTTTTTCTTCTCAGAAAAGTTAATATTATGGATTTATTCATCTCTTTTGTAGTCAAAGTAGATCACTTTGTCGTTAAGGTTTTGTCTTCTCATTTCAGTCTCATTTAATCTTGTGATCAAATGAAATGTAACAAAATAACAGTTTCCTTTATCTGATCTCATATGTCATCAGTAATGTTTATCTTGTCTCACCTTGTGTCATGCCTTTAAAAAAAACACCTTATCTATTTTTTTCCTTATCTCGTGAATATTTAATTTTATTTCTGTTTCATCTCTTCAGTCAAGATGATTTCGTGTCATGGCATCTGACTGCACCTCTTCTCGTCTTGCCTCAGTAATTTTTTTCTTTATGTAGGTCATCATATCATTTGTGCGTGTTGTGTCAGTACTGTTAATCTGTATTATCTTTGACTCAGCATTAATGTCTCATTTTATTTAATCTATCAATCATTTGCTGTCACCTCCTCTTATCTTTTTTCTTCACTTGTATCTAATCTAGTCCCATATTGTCTGGTTTCATACCAGCTGTACTAAACTCAGCTACGTCTTGACAGCTGCCGGAAAATGACTGACAGTGAAATGGAAACAAGCAGTCTGAGAATCCACCTGGTGTGAAACCATGACGAACATATCACAACACTGTGAGTAAACCGTGCGCCTCCCTCCTTCGCTCTTCTCGTCTCTCGTGAGCTCTCGATCTTCCTCTCTGCCTTCTTCTCCCTCCCTCACGCACTCATCCTCCCTCTGTCCCTCTCACAGACCTCTGGCTGTTCATATATCTGGAGTGTTTGTGACAGCGAGCTGTGTTTGCTGTGCAGCTTTCACCTGACCACCACCACTGCCCCACCCACGGACCCCTCTTAACCTTTGACCTCGACAGCCCCACCTGCCCACTCAAACGCACTCACGCACACACACTCTTCGCACCTCTTGCTCTGTTTGCTTTGTCCATCTCTGACGTCAAACGTCTTTCAGTGCAGCTGATTAACAGGTATAATTCACTCAGACTAAGGCCTCGATCTGTAAATAATGGGTGTGCATTCCTGCTTGTGAGGTGTTTGCCAGTAAGTCGACCGCGTTGAGATGACTAATTGAAAATTAATCTATATCTACAAGTGTTTTAAACATTACATTTTCCTTTGCGCAAACAAAAAACATATTTTTAAAAACTATGAGCATGTAATTTTTTTAGGAGCTTCCTGCTTCTCACTGCTGAGGTCGGATGCTGTCAAATCATCAGTAGACAGTCGGTTGGCAGCTACTTTCCAAAAGCTGTTAAATATTCACACAGATGTTGTTGTATTGTGTTATGATTTAGATTGAGATTAAGCCATTGTTGATGTTCTTCTGGGAGACAAACATGAAGCCTGTTCCGCACAACCGTAGGATTACTGTAGATGACTGGTTGATGCATTGGTTCTCTGACAAATCAACCTTGATGCAAAAAATAGAAGGGTCACAAAGATTCTCCCAGTGTGTGAAGGAATTAAGTATCAAGTTTTTGCAAAGAGGGCAGATACATCTCCACCTCCAAATGTAAAATTCATGAATATAAAATGCCGTAGATAAATGCTCAAGACCTAAAACCAAAGGTGAAACTTTTCATCAGGATTGCATTGACTGAACACGACTACCCTTCAGTCAGTGCTTCTGTTATGATTCTTTTGGTTTTTTGTTTGTTTGCCTTTTTTACTATTCATAATCTCATGAATATGGGGATGTGCTCAGTGCGTTAGGTTAACTTGTCCTCTCTCACTCTCTCTGGTCTTCATCAGCCTGAAGAGCCAAAGATGTTGAAAACTGCACATAACTATCACCATGGAGGAACAACAAACATAGAAAATGATGTAGATTTGGTTCCCTAATTGCCTCAAATATGCAGTTTGATGGGAAGCCGTCTAGCTTACTCTGCTGGCATGTTTTTCCTGCTTCATTCACATCCTCCAAGTGTAACTGTACCTCAATAGGAACTTCTAACCCCGAGCCAAATTCCTCCAATCCCACCATGACAAACACCCACAATTTATTACCCACCATTATAATAAACGAGAATCAAATACCTACCAGCGTACAAACCCAGACTCTAATTCCTATGGTCCCACCATGGTGAAGCCGCAGAGTGAAAGCCTCACCACTGCATAACAATAACTACAGCTGAAGCTCGGCGTGGCCTTGCTACTAATGCCCATATGTGTGTCTCTGTTTGTGTGTATGTATGTGTGGTCTGACCAGTGCCCACATCCTTCCAGTTCAACAACACGGCCACCTAGGAGACACACGTCCATTACTCACTTACGTTCACGCCTTTCTCCATCTCTGCCTCCATCCTTCATTCTCCATTCCCACCAACAGCGACCCGGCGGGAGGTTATGACGTCTGTTGCGTCGCACAAGGTCACCATAGTTTGTCTTCCTGCATTTTTTCTCCCAGTTACATTCCTCTGTACAAACAGTCTCCTACACATATAGGGGACAATTTGAGGTTGGTAAACTAGGATGGTATTTAACTTGTTCACACAAGACGTAGGAAAAAATATTTGAGGTGGAGGTTGATGAAAGGCCGCCTCACTTTCTCCTTTGTTGCAAATGCATAAATCAATTTGTGCTGTAATCAGAGACGTCTGCAGGATGGGAAAGCTGTGGTTCAGGAAATTGTTAACACAAATCACCCTCCAATATCAGCCAGCTCACAGCTAAGATACAGTTCTGTGTTTTATGTTTGACATTTAAACCACAAGGTTAAACTGTAAAGAAAAGGTCGTCATAGGAACAAGTTACTGTAGGAGACTGTAAACAACAGTATCGGAGTAAAGAAGGCTTTTACTTTAAACACGAACTAGGGGATGTTTTTCACTTGTGAACCCACCCAGACTCATGAAAACATACTGGTATCCCTGCAATGCACAGAGGAACACGTAGGCCTGAAATTGACAGTAATAGGTTGAGAAACTGCAGGCTAGGAGGAAGGAACGAGTGGCCAGAGCTAAAAGCAGTGCAGCCACAGCTCAAAGTGTTTCAACCTTGAAAATGATACTTCAAACTGCAAGAGGTAACAATAAGGTCACGGGTTCTTGCAAAAGACTTTGAGCACAGTCTCCCAGATGTTTGAAGATGGCTTGAATCTGCACAAGTAATTTTTTGCTGTTAGGGCTCAGGAGTTAAAGCAGGCTGTCCACTTACCAGAAGATTGGTGGTTCGATCCCCGGCTCCTCCAGTCTGCATGTTGAAGTGTCCTTGGACAACATACCAAACCCCATCAGAGTGTACATGTTCCTAATGAGCAGGTTGGCACTTTTTACAGAAAGCTCTGCCATTACCGTGTGCGTGAAATACTGATTTGTACTGTAAAACATTTGAGTGCTCATAAACATAATACAATGCTGTGTAAATGCGGGCCTTTAACCATTTCACAACAAAAACAAAACAACTTTGACAAGGATCCGAGTGCACTTATTGTACTTTTTACATTTTTTATGTTTTCTTTTGTGTGTTTCATTTCTCTGTGGGGGACTTCAAATCAGGGGAATTAGATTTATGTATGTATAATTTCCTCGTTTTTGTTTGTGCAAAAATCTATTTATTTGGTTATTGTAGTTATTTATTTACACATACAGAACAGACATAGCAATATTAGCATTTATTTTAAAATCTTCTTTTCTGGCCACCTGGAGAGGCTGGAGGTTATATTGGTAACCTTTTTAGAGAGAGGAATAATTTAAAATAAATACATCCAGAGAGTTTTAAGAAAGGTACAGCATTGAAGTGTTGTATCCCCAAAATTGATAGCGATCGAGAACGAATTTAAAAAATAAAATGAAAAATTTGTCTGGTCTACAATAACTATTTTGTTGACCTCTAAGATGGCTAAAGGCTTGAGAGCTAATAGTAAAATGACGCTGGCACTACATGGTATCTCTGTTTTGTCAGTGAATAGACTCTCCGTGGTTTTAAGTGGTCTATTATTCTCCAGCAACTTTTGAGGCAGATATCTTGCTTTTTTTTACGCTTGCTCCAGTGTGTTCACTAGCTAGTTGCTATCTCTGTCTGTCTGTTGAATGATGCTGGATAAGAATCTTACAGAGTTTTTCTGCTATAAAGTTAAAGAGAGTGGTGAGGCTGAACCAAAACAGTGCAGCACCCACATAAACAAAACAATGGGCTGAAATATGCTTAAAAAAAAAAAAGGCTCTTCAGGCTGAGAGAAGCAGCAGTCTGGTGCTAACACTCTACAGGTTTATCACTATGAGCGACCGCTGTCACGATACACTGTCATTTGATCTATTTTTTGTATAAACATCTCGATTAGTGCAGTTTTAAAGATCTAAGAACTGACCGACTCATATTTGTGGTCACACGTGGCAGAAATTGAGTCTGCAAAGAGAACAAGGTCTTATCTCCGCCAACGAGGAGGCAATATTTGTTCTTTTCGCAAATGTGATATGTAATACAGCACGTGGACGCTCTACAGGGCTTGACTGAGGGGATCATTAATAGATGTTTTGACTCAGTTGTCCCTTTGGTGTCCTTTGGGATGAGAAGATCAACTGCTTTGGTAAATATGAGCAGGATGCACGCTGTTTACTGGCATCACATCACATCGTTTCTGGTCATTGAAGTGTTTTAGGCATTTACCACAACCTCCCACCAACAGCCACTAAAAGACTAAGTAACCTGCTGTGGGCTCAACTATAACAGTTCGAAAACACAGTATCTGCGCTTACTTAATGTCAGTTTATGTATTTTTCAGTGCAGAGGGAATAAACCGTTCTGCACAGGTGTAGTGAAAGTTTCTTCAGTGTGCAAGCTTGGAATTTCAGCTTTGAAACGGCAGGTGAGTGCAGCGGTTTTCCTCTCAGTGTGGAACATCCTGTCACATACCTGAGAGCTACTTCCTCTTCAGAAAAACATCAATATTTACCAGAATACACAGAAGCCTCTAAATCTAAAACCCCCTTACCCGCTAGCATGTGTTTCTGTTCTAGTGCCAGTTGTCATCCCGCCCGTGCCAGCTCTACCACATCTTTATTTATGAGGGGTTTTTTCTCTCTCCTAAATATTCCTTTTCAGAGAGAGTACACCTCAAGGAGGTCATATTAACAGCAAAAACTTTGCATTCCTCCAGTTGGACCCGGACCCAGCTGGACTCCAAAGTAAAGTTTACATTCCTGGGCTGCCGGGAGGAATGCTGCCCTCTGGGGCTCTGGACCAGACCTGAGGATTACAAGTCAGGGATCTCGGATGGAGACCAGGATGCTTGTGACAGGTACGATTTAGAGATGTTAAAAACATATGCTAATGGTTTAGCGTTGAACTGTGTGTTATTGATCAGATCTGATTTGGAGGTACTTAGTGTCTAGAGGAACCTATGGATGTAAAATGCCAAATCTATGAAATTAAGTTTGGTGTAATGTGAATTTTAGTACCTAAAGTTCATGATTTTCTGATGGTAAATCTTGATACAAGAGTGACTCTCAGAGCTAAAACATATTTAGCAAGTCCACAAATTAGTTCAAATTAAATAGTAATACAATCAAAATGCTATTTCATTTACTTACTTAACTAGCTTTATGCTACTAGACATGGACTATTCAATTCAGAATATCACACGGACTACATTTGTCGAAGCTGAGACTCTCTCAGATGATCCCTACAGTAAACCCGACCTGTTAACGATGTGGACAGGCTCCAGCTTCATTAGCACACGTTTTGGAACTGCCCGCACAAACAATTGAAGTCGGACCCTGTTCTGGAAATATTTGGAGTGAAAACGGACATGATAGAGTTGTAAAACAACCAATATAATGTGATATGCTCCATGACTCTGTTAGCACAAAGATTAATACTGTTAGATTGGAAACAGAAAAACCCACCCTCACATTTAACATTTTTGAGGGATGTAATGAAACAGCTACAATAAGAAAAAAAAAATCTCATTAAAGGGAAAGATGAGGATGTTTTATCTCGCATGACAACCTTTACACCACTGTAATAAGACATGAGATAGGGATATAAGATAATACAGTAAGAAGACATAACTGTGAGAGCTATGGAGGACTGAAACTGCCAAAATGATACACACATATTTACATAAAACTATTTTTTTATTTTGAAATATATTTTGAAAATATTTAAAAACAGAAAATTAAATGGGAAATTAGTAATATGTTTGCTCTCTCTCTCTCTCCCTCTCATTTGGCACTTCAGTCCTCCATAGAAACCAGCTAACTGTTATGGCTGAAGTACATGATGTGCACAACTCCCCAGTTTGTCTCCTTTGTTTGTGTCTTATTTGTGTATTTTCATGATACTCAGTAATTTTTTTAGTACTGTATGTGTATGCGTATGTTTATATGTGTGAACTTATGTGGATATATGTACATACATATGTATATATGAGTTGAAAAACCCTCAATAAAAGAAGTTGAAAAACTAAAATAAAAACAAGCTTTGTGTTACATCAGTACTCAGGATAATGTGCTCTACAGCATTGAAATGATGTCACTCTTAAGGTTTAGGTTCACTTGAGTACATGTTTAATCTACATTACTGTAATGTGAATGCGGTTTCTACATGATTGTCCTAAAGACAGCTGACATGTCGTGTGCTATAGTTAGCTTAGTTTTCCCTAATAATAGTGAGGCTATCTGCAGCCATAGATACAGCACTGTAGGTGCACTGTAGTGGAGAGAGGAGGAGAGATGGGAGAGGGTAGGGGGAGAGGAGATAAAAATAGGATTCAGTTATGATAAGGACAGGGCTGTTGCTAACGTAATTTCAACTGAAAAAGTTTATAGCTCTTACTGCTCCATTTAATAATTATTACTTGCTGATCTGCACCCCAGGCCAGAGCAGGGATTTATTCATGTCTCAATCAAGGACACTTGTGCATGATGGACGCTAAAGGGCTTGAAACTGAGAGCCACTTCCAAGGACAGTCTGGACTTTGATCTGGGCTAATTTACTCAGATCCAACCAGAAAAAAATCTCACTTGGGAGAGATCAAAGCCCCAGCTGGCTGTGATATGACTCTATCAAGGTTTATTAGAGTTTTTGTTAAGATATGCATGAGATTTATCATTTTGATAACATGTTTAACCCTTGGATATGTGTATGTGGTAAACTGTGGGCAAGAAACCATCTGAATATCATATATCTGTGCCTACAATAATCCTAACACATGGTATTACACAGTGTTATGTTGAGAACTACAAACTACACAAAGAGGGTTATGGCTAAGAAGTCCAGCACTGCCCCCTGCTGGTAGTCATGATTATTTATTTTGTTCTGATGCAAAAAATACAAACAAAGATGGGATTTTTTGTTTGCTGTTTTTTATTTGTTGGTTTGTTTGTTTTTTGCTAACATAAAACATGACCTTTCACTGTGTCACATTTCAGAAAGTGTAAGGTGTAATGAGAAGTGTAACAATAGTTTTACTTATAAAGAAATGCCTTAGTATTATTTTTCTTTGTACAACTGACAAGCACATAGCATTGATTTTTTTTTTCATTATGTGGTTTTATAGTATCCATATGGTTTCTGTTAATGTGGTTGCGAGTCCTCCTGTGGTCTAAAACCCGACATAAATGACATGAACTAAAAAAGGAAAGCACCAGTTAGTTCAAAACAAGATTTTATTGGCATATAACTGTGTTTTAGCTCAGAGAGTCGCCTTCACTTTAACAATTATATATTTAGAAGAGCTGCATTCATCTTGCTAATAAGATGGAAAACTAATAACTTTTTCTTCCCCAAAACCTTTTTGGTAATGACGCACTCGAAAACCATGACTTCAGTGAGCTCAGTGTTTGCCCAGACAGGCAATTTCTCAAAATATATCATCACAGCTGTGTGAAATTTCTCTAGTCAAACAAAGAGGGAGTAAACGTCTGCCATTATCTTTGATTTTCTACATCAAGTGGAAAAAACTGTTTGTGCCCCAGACACATTAGGCTAGGATCATAAAAGAAACACATTAATAGGTTGCTTCCACCGAGTTTTAACCTTCATTTTTTTTGGCTGCTAAAATCACATGTAGACTGATGTTTAGCATTTTTCCTTATTGATGTGTCAACTGAAAATTGACAGAATAAGGTCCTATGCGTCTATCCACGTCAAACCAAACACCTCCTGCTCACTTTGTAGAAGCTTTTCATCCAGTCAGACTTTCCTCATCTTTTTCCAACTGTGACATTTGTGTTTGAAAGGAAAATCCTGCTTAGCACTTTGCAGCAACCTGCAACTTTCTGTTTGTGTGCCCAGCCCAAAATATTCTGTCCTACTGACGCCCAGTTCAACCCGTTCCCTGTCCGAGTAATGTATTTACAACTCTGCGTCCAAAACTTCGTCATCTCTCATGCAGCCAAGGAAACTTTTGCCTTCTGCGTCACAGCAGCATGTTACTTCCACATCCCAATCCAACTTCGGTACTGGATGTTCTCACAAATACAAGCTAACTCCTGTCTGCCCCTTGATCTCAACCT
>JAQLOL010000010.1:12872451-12888406 GCA_029783665.1 Naso thynnoides
GATTGGCCCGCACGATTTTAGGCCGGAGAAAACCAAAGTGTACTGAGAGTTCCCTGACTGTGTGCTAGCTTAAGATAATTAAGCGGACCACCAGTGGGCGCTAGCCTGGCTAACTGTTGTGAGCAGCATTTTAACAAACACAGTCGTAATGAGGAGGGGTTGGAAGCGCTCGTATTAGTCTTACAGGAAGGTTTTCTTTTTGACGTGCCTCAGCTTTTTTCTTGTAAAGGCGTTCCCGCAGCTCGCTGATTCGCTTGTCCATGAGCGTCACTTCCATGTTACGTTTGTTGAGAAGCTCCTTCTGTTGCTGCAGCTTGCTGTTTTGCTCTTGGTTCAACTTGTTGCGGATCTGTGGATGACATGCAAACACACACAGATTTACTGAAATGATGGATGCTAGCATCACAGCATTCAGGGGTAACACTTCTAAGCAGAGGCTATGAAGCATTCGCTTCCTCTACATTCTGCTAGAAAGTACCTGAAGCTCCTGGTAGAGTTTGCGAAGCTCCAGGGCTGCAGCACCAGTTACTTGGCCACCCAGAGCAGTCTGTATGCCGTTGAGCTTTCCCCTCCGTAGATCCTCCAGCTGCAGGCTGAGCTGCTCCACCCGCAGCACGGCAGACTGCAGCTCGGCCTGCTTCTCTTGGAACAGACTGCTGACTTGCTCAATCTCTGCCGCTGCATGCGAGGAATGAAAGAATAGCATCGGTTCATTCATGGTGACTTCTTTGAAACGTAGCTGCATGTAGCACAGAAAACAGTTTCAGATGACAGTGTACATACACAGGTTGCCGTTGATGACCTTGCTGTAGTCCACCTGGCCTCTCATGGCTCGAATCTTCTTGAGCTTTGCCTCCTGGCTCTCCACGCGATCCTTCAGCCTCTGAAGCTTCTCGCTCTCTGAAACGGTTTGCTGTTGACGCCGCTCCTGCTGCTTCAGGTAACGCAAGCGTTGCTCCTTCAGACAGGAACGAGACAAAAATTGACATTGTGTTGGGAAACAGGCAAACACAAAATGCTGTCAAACTGCACCCAAGAGGGAGGACGGTCTCAATGCTCCCTGCTTGGAAACAAGTACTTAAAACATTATTTTATCCCCTCAGTGCTTACATTTTTAAAAATCAAAGATCAAAACACATGCATGAATATAAAATCCACAAAGAGATCTCCATGGCAGACATACCTTAAACTAGGCTTAATCACGCGACTGTGGGCACTTCATAAAATGCTGTGCAGTGTCACGACTGTCTAAAGGCTAAAGAAAGGGTCAAATGACTTCATCTCTCTACCCAACTGAGAACTGCTCCAGTTTAAGTCCTAAAATAAGAAATGACAGGCCCGGGTTTCCAAATGACTGCAGGGCACCGAGTGGGGCCTACTTATTCACCAGCCACAATAAAGGCGATAAATCGTCTTCGTATCTGCGGCTCTACAGTGGCCTTCATCCTGCATGACTGATCGGCACACCACGAGCACGCCGGTCACATTTGATTAGTGTGCTGAAAAAATACTGAGGCCGAAGAGCAGAGCGGTTGTGTGGACGATGATCGCCAAACTCTCATTTCCTCCATAACAAGATGAAATCGACTTTTTAAAAGCATTGCAGAGAAGTAACTGAAATACTTTGTGTTCAAAATCATAAATAATTTACATGCTTGAGTAAACACTGTTTATGTGTTTACTTGGGACAGACTGGACAATACAAGCACAGTGACTCACCCAACACACACATACGACAGTTAGTTACGGCCAAGCAATATGATTGGCTAAGAGATAGTAAAAACGTGACCATATTTCACCACATCACAGTTTCTTCACTCTGGATGTATTACTCTGCATCGACGCTTACACATTGCCATGACAACATTCTAATCTACAGCTGTGACCAGCAGTCACACTGTGACATTAATTCACTCAGCTGCTGTTTGTCTCGCAGGTCTGAGAGCTCGTTGAAAAGCTCCAGGAAGTCGTCCATGGACGGCAGGAAGAGACGGAGCCACATTCTGTCAGATCGACCCTCAGAATCGGCCGTCAAGCCTCCGTCAGCTCGGCTTCACCCGACACGTATTTCACCGGCTGCACAATCAGCAGCAACGTGCAGATCAGTTTGTGTACTGACACAAAGCAGCGTGGTGCCTGCTGTGAGCGCCCGGCGCAGCGACAGCCTGTGTGCGCTGCGTTGCCGAGGCAACACTGAGAGTTTAATCCTGAGGGAACTGTTACTTAAATAATCTATTTTGTCACATTTCTCCAACATTTTCTTACTCAGCATCACGATTTAAACTGTTGTTGAACTGTTGTATAAAGGCGATATCACACGAGAGGTCGTGATGCCGTACTGTGATAACGCCACGGCTGTGACTGTCTTCAAGCGAACCACAGCCGCGACGATGTCACAGTACAGCATCACGACCTCTCATGTGATACTGCTTAAATATATCATTTCAGTAAGCTTGACATATTTTTAGGCAAGAATGTTACCATGTAGATTTTAAATATATAGTCAGTTTATCCAAATAAATCTTTCAAAAGGTTTTCAGACTCGTGAGGAGCTGCAGCTCGTGGTGAGACCTGCCGGTCTGCTCGCCGCAGCGGCCCCGCCCAACGTTGTCACCGCTTCGAGAGAAAGTTAACTGACGAACCGATGATCTGTGCCGAATGAGGCCACAACGGAAACGGGATCGCAAAAATAATTTATCTCCGTCTATTGACCACTGCACAACATATAAGGTCCCACGGGGTCAACCAGAAGGGGCGGGGCTTAGCCAGTCTATAACATTCAAATGAATGATCCACAGAAGGATTCTGAATGAAGATCAGACGTTACCTTGGCAACAAGCATCTGCTGCTGAGCCTCGATTTGCTGCTGCTGCCGTGTGGCCATCTCCTGCAGCTCTGACAGCGTGAGCTCCACACGCTGACTTCCCACCTGAAAACACACACACACACACACACACACACACACACACACACACAGGTCAACACACTGCAGTCTGAGCAGAGGTCTGATGAGATGATTTCAAACAGCCAGGGTGTGTTTGTTGACGCTGGGACTTTCCCGTATTTTAAACACCACAAAGTTTTCATTCGTAAAGAGAAAAAAGTATTTAAATAAAACGTTGCATCCACCCCCTCGTACTAAAAACTGCCTGAGTCAAAGCAGGGCATGACCCAACATTTTATTTATTTTTTGCCCACTGGGGAGCTATGACACACTTACAAGGATACATGACTCTTCCTCCAGCCAAAATAAAATTCAGAAGCTCTGAGCAAAACCTCAAAGATGAAAGATCTCATTAATACCTAAAAATTTAAACAGCAGTTGGAAGAAGTCAACCCTGAGAGCCTCTGCAGTGTCACGTGTCTCTGCACACCTGGATATCATGTATGTTACCGGTTCTCAGGGTAAATGTTTGATCAAATCAGAAGGCGCAGGAAAACACACTGGGTATAAAAAGTTTCATAAGCTGAAAATGTTGCATAAGAATACCAAACAAAAACAGGGTAACAAGTTACGCAAAAATCCACAGCAGCCATGATTTTAAAAGATGTCTGACTGCAGCAGCCAGAGGGTGGGACAGAACGAGGCGAACAGCTCTGAGAGGCCGCCTCCCCTTCACCAACGACCAGGCTGCCAGCATCATCATGACGGCACGAGACTCAGTGATGTTTGAGTGACTAATGTATCCATAAGCAGAGATGATGAGCAGGATGCAAAGGTTTGATCAGCTCAGGTTTATCTCTGCATTGTTTCCTCCAAGCATTTAAACCTCAGGCCCAACTGATGCTGACTCAAATGACATCACTTAAGGCAGTTCATCAGTCTTCACACAGCTCCCTTCGGAGCCACGAAAGCTTTAAACGTTTTTGTTTACAAATGCAGGAGCTCTTTTCAAACCTGCTAACAGACTCTGGTGTGTGTAATTGAAATATTTACTGACACGAGAGAGAAAGAACACCCACGACTTCGACCCATTACAGAGATGGAAATGTCTGGTGACTGACTTTGCACAATGACTTTAACAATTCATCCATTCAGCTGCATTTGTATCCAGAGAAAACACACTTTCCCTCCATAAACATTTTCAGAAAGTTTGTTTGAGCCTGAAACCAGCAGCCATGTGTGTTCGAGAGTGAGTTCACAGAATAAAAGACAGCTGACTCCGACATTAAACTCTGTTTTCACCCAAACCATCTTTCTACAAACAGCCAGACACTCTGTCAAACAGACGGCACGCCAAGCGGGCCGTGAACACCGTCCTCTAAACTATCAGCACCCTGAACGGCTCGAGTGCTTCACGACTCTGCCTTCAGGAAGTGAGTTCAAAGAGGGAGGAGATGAGGCAGGAAATGTCACCGCTTTTTTTTCTCAGTAACAGACTGAGGAATGTAGAATTTTCACTCAAACAGAGCAACCTTCAATGTGAAAAGGTTAGCAAGCAGCACAGATGAAAAACGGAGACTGTGCTGCGTTAAATGTAGGATTTATAGTTTTCTTATATGATCTTAGCGTGCATGTACAGAGTTACAGACGTGAGACAAAGCCTGGTTACAAAAAGCATGACACTCAAAAGAAAAAATACTCTACTCTACTAGAACAGGTACTTTTTGACTCATCTCGTCCAAATAAAACATGCTTTTCTCCCCAAATAATTTTGGCTTTGACTTTCATGGCACTGTGAAGTTAAGCAACAATTGTGAGCATGTCAAACACCATCTGATCTCTGAAGACAGCGCAGACACGTCTGCAGCCCTGCACACGCAGCTCAGACATCTGGGAAGCTCTCCGCTCAACGAACGTGAGGGAAGACTCGCAGACGAGAGACGTGGAGGTGACTCGACTGAGGCTGCGATGGGGAGAGAGCGGGCGAAGCCACAGGCACGCATACACACAGACACACGCAGACATGTTCAAATGAACTCAGGCAGCGCTGCACGCGAGGGACAAACAAACACTCACCCGCTCAGACAGTGATGAAGACGGAGTCGATGAGGAAGGATGAGAGAGCGGCCACAGCCTCACTGATGACGGATGAAGTCCTACTGGGACACCGACTCCCTCCAACTACTGTAGAAATTAAAACCTAATCTGCGATGGACGCTGCATGTGGCGGCGTCCATCACGTGATGGTCTCGGAATCGAACCCATTTTGACTCAGTCTCGCCTCGGGCTCAGACGTAGCAGACTCGGGATTTTGATGGAGACTGGTCAGGACCACGACAAACTTATTTGTTAACATAATGACTGTGATTGGATGTAAAACTTCTTTGTTCAAATGCAGCCAATGACAGAAGTCATTAGTAGGTAGAATGTTGTTTCATCCAAGCTGAGCGATCTTTCCACAGAAAACTCAAATCCAAGACAACATGAAGGAGAAAACACTCGGCAGAGTGCAGCTTCAGCCAGGCAGCGTTTAACTGAGACGGCTGGAGAACAGGAAACCTCAAACACCTTGAAATCAGAGGAAACATTTTTCAGAGGTCTCGGTCTCGCCTCGGTCTGGTCTCGGTCTCGGTCTGGTCTCGGTCTGGTCTCGGTCTCGCCTCGGTCTCGTCTCGGTCTGGTCTCGGTCTGGTCTCGGTCTCGCCTCGGTCTGGTCTCGGTCTAGTCTCGGTCTGGTCTCGGTCTGGTCTCGGTCTGGTCTCAGTCTGGTCTCGGTCTAGTCTCGGTCTCGGTCTCGTCTCGGTCTCGTCTCGGTCTCTGTCTCGTCTCGGTCTCGGTCTGGTCTCGGTCTGGTCTCGGTCTCGTCTCGGTCTCGTCTCGGTCTTGTCTCGGTCTCGTCTCGTCTCGGTCTCGTCTCGGTCTCGGTCTGGTCTCGGCACAGTCTGCTCTCCAAGCCTTAGTCTCGGTTAGTGTGGTCCTGACTACAACACCGCTGTGTGCTGTTTTGGGTGGATGTCAAACTTTCCAGTATCTTTGTACTTCCTTTCACCCTCTGTGTGGCGTGTCAGACTGCCAGTCAGGCCACGCCCCCTCGCCTGGTTACCAACGTTTTTGTTTCTGTGTCATTATTTTAAATTAGGCCTGTGCTAAAAATCTATACAGCAACATATTGGAAAATGTAATTTTCCTGATGTGTGCACTGTATCATGACTCGTGCATCGTGAAGTCCTCAGCAAAGCCCAGCACTAAACTACAGCGACACAGCAGAACACTGATGCTCTTTATTTCATGTTTTTAGTGTCAGTGTGTCCACTTAAAGTTCATTTCTCACTGTGATGTAACTGCAGCCACATCAGTGCGTTTGCTTCTTTGCCAACAGCGTTCAAATAAACTGGAAAGGATATTTTGAATTAAACTGTTTTGACTCGGTTTGTCCGCTGAATTTAACGTGATGTAATCAGACTACCCAGATCGAACAAAACTTGTTTATTTCCTGTTTTTACATTTTCAGTGAACTCTGTGGAAATAACAAATATATCACAATATGCTTTGTAATGCAGTGTATCGTGATGCATATCGTGTCGTGCAGTCTTTACCAGCACCCAGCCCTAGTAAAAATGTGTATGAATTGGATTACAGCTATTGATTAATTTCAATATATTGAATAATATGTCCATTATTTTATTCATTAAAAAAAACAAAAATATTGCATTTCATCTCCAGCCTGGTTGCTCAGTGTTTAGCTGTTTTAAAAAGAAGAAAAGCAGCCGATCGTCACATCGACAGGCTGGACGCAGACGACGTTTAGCTTTGCACCAAAAATCTCTGAAATAATTAATCGATTATCCACAGCTGATGGTTCATTTCATGTTGATTGACTCATTATTTCAGCTTTTGACAAATTAATCACATTTCAATACTGCCAACAAAATAACAGTAGTGATATTTAAAAGAACTGGAAAAGCCTGCGATCACCACAATGTTCCCTTGAGGCACGTCTGCTCTTTCCGAGGCAGCGTCCCTCTCAGAGGATGATCAGCTCTGCTTGGTGGACAGGAAGTCCCTGGAGGTTTGGGCAGCAGCCCGTGGAAAAGCCAAAGCAATGATCCTCTTTGGGCCCGTTATATCACCGAGCAGGCCGACCGATATAATCCTCTAAACCAGATATTAGGAAGAAACTCTGGCACAAATGAGCCTCAGCACTGGGGAGGTTAAGCCGAGCCGGTCGTGCACCTTCTGATGTAAATGACTGATTTCTACAATTACAAAAATATGTGACTTCACCGTACTTGGATCTCGCAGACAAAGTCAAAAGTTGTGGATTTTCAGGAAAACAAAAGCAATGGCTTCCAGGTATTCTTGTGCTTTGATCGTTTTAAAAAACAAAAAGTAAAATCCCTCCATCTCCTGCTGTACTGGCTTCTTTCCTCCATCCTCAAGCTTGAATTAGTCACGATTCCTTGACCACAACACGGTCTTATTGTGAAATCTGGGACAGATGGTCGCAGAGAGAAAGGACGCACACCAGCGGCTGCTCTTATCCGAGTCATTTACGTCTGCTAGGACACACACTTCCTCGAGCTAGAGCTCAACGTGCACAACAATGGGTTCACCTGAAAATGGAAACACTGGCAGTGAGTCCATTTGGAAACGACCAGTAACAAACCAGCTCAGAGCTAATGTTAACCAGTCTTACCAGACCAGTTAACCGGTCTTTGAAAAACCCCTTGAAGTCTGGCATAATGTGCGGTGAAATCCCTCTGACAGGCTCTGAAATGAACACTCGCCACACAAATATGATGATGTCTGTCACTACTGACACCAGTAAGTTCCCTGACCTCCTCACCTGTGACAGTAACGTTACGTTTATTCTTTTCTCCAGCAACCGTGCCAAACAAGCAGCGAGGGGAGAAGAAGTTTTGAAAATGCAGCTAAAACCCTCAAAACAATATCCACATTTTCTCGGGCAGAAACCACTCAGTGTGTGCTGGGATGACGGTTTGGGCAGTGGGAAAAACGGCTGCACATAAACACACCGTGAATCTCTCAGTGTCTGCACGCTGGAGCCAAAACCAAACTGTTGCATTAAGGCTACGTGAGTTTAAGTTTCAGCTCACAGTCACACAACACGCTGGGAATCATCTGTTTATCATTTCTTTTGTATTTTTCTCACTAGTAAAAAGTCGAACCAAGACAATTAAATCTGAATTTTTCTGTGTTGGCTGTTCCATAAAAAAAATGTATTCAGTGTTGTTCAAGTAGATTATTACTATCATTATGAAACACACACACACAGAGTTAATTGCACTATATTTTAACAATAATATAATCCTTAAATTAAATTCCTCATTCCCCTTTACTTAAAATCATCATTATGTTTATCTGACGACCTCGGTGCCTTTAAAACATTGACATCACTCAAAACACAAAGTGGCCTCGCCACTAAAATGACACGATTCCAGACCTGCACTGATATTAAAGTTGGTTTTTAGGGCTGAAAAATGCTTGGACCAGTGATTTAAAATGGTGTCATTGTGTACTTTGTCCAGCAGAGGGCAGTTTGTTATTTAATAACTAATAAGTGAAGTGTTTCCTGTTCAAATGTCAGATATCCTGCCTCCATTACAGATCCGTCACAATGATTTGATAAACACATTCAGCTGATTTTATGTATGTATAATATCAGATATCAGAGTTTTCTGGGAATGCATCGGCCCCAAAAATCCCATATCTGTCATAAATTAGAGAGCTAAGTGCATGAAAGAAGGCTCCTCATGACAGTTTATTCTGACATCATTTTCAGTAACGCTCGTTTGGTCTCACCCCGTTCTCATTGTGCTTCTCTCCCGTGTTTCCACTTCTGCGACTCGACTGATCCTGAGACTGCTGACTCCCTGCAAAAAAGAAACAGTCACCATCACATACACAACCAGTGCAGGGACACACAACTGTGCACGCAGGCGCACAGCTGCAGCTTCAGAGGCTACACTCGTTGTCAGGAATAGTCTGAAAGTTCACTGACATGATCGCACATGACGGAGAGACTCAAGAACCGGGACAAGAACTGCTGACTAAAGTCACAGAAGGCAAACTTTTTATGAGAAAGGCTGGAAGGAGAGATGGGAGGAAATGACTGAAAGCTTCACAGGAAAAGAGAGAAAAGCATGAGCCACACTTTAAAAAATGTACTGGATATCCTAACACAACTGTGTGTTTCTCTGCCACATGTCGACTGTACATGTGTGCACATGTAGACTGACTTCAGTCACATTCCAGTGAGATTCATTTGAGTCGCTAATCTCGTGCAGAGCTTCAGGTTTCACAGGATGATTTGAAACCTCGGTGCTTTTTACACCTGCCCTGTTATGTAATTATACTCCAAACACTAATCCCAAAGATTAATGTGTACGTGTGGAAATATGGCAATGTCTTTTTCCTTTGACAAGCCCCATCAAGCAACAACTAAAGTGACAATTTTCAACTTTGAAACTCTCAATACAAAAGGTTACTGAATAAAAACTGTTTTTACAGCACATGTGTTGCATACTAAATAAAACCAAACCTGAAAGGTTGACAGAAGAGATCTGCCTGGGTGTGTCCATCAGCAACATGGTGAGTGTGTGAGGTGAATGAATGAAGGTGAAATATACTGTACCTGTGCTCCAAGGTGTGACAAAGGAAAGAAAGGCAACACACCTCAACTCAAAGCTTTTAGATACCAGCATGAGAAAGAGACAGTAACACTGACTGACATCCGTGTCCACAGCCGAGCGGCTGTGCAGAACGGGCATTACCTCCACAGGTGTTAGCCCCACCCCCCTTCCTTCAGGTAGACACCACACAGAGCAGGAAAACCTGCAGCAACACGCACCTTGATCACTGCTCTCAGTTGGTGAATCTTCATGTCGGAGGAAGAACTTGACTTCTTGTTTTCGAGGCCCCCATTTCTGCAGATGGTCGTACATCATGTGCTCAAAGGGGATGGCTCGCTCTACAGAGACGGAGACGTTCAGACAAACAAGAAGAATGAGGAGTTAGAAAGGATTCGGCTCATGCAAACTATTTTGCCAGTTTACACAGCTGGAGGGAAGGTTGTGGTTTTAAAAGATTGGGCTCCGGCTCCCAGTTTCAGAATTCTTACGGTTATTCTACCGTGACATTTATAATCGCCGTTAATAATAACCCTGGTTTATCCTGACATCCCTAATGGCGATTAACTATTGAAATGGGAAGATTCATCGCCATTAAGGAAATAAATCATTCGACAGCCCAAATAAAAATACAATTTGTGGTTAATGCCATCACAAAAAACGAATCCGAAGATCAGAGAACAAAGTGATTTTAGTCACTTCATGCTGTCATCTGTTCCTGTCTCAGCATTGAGGTTTTTTTAAAGCTGGGACTAAGACTGACGGATGCGTGCAACAACTCTGCTGCATTTCAAGAGGACGGCACTGTGTGTGCAAAGAGAGCCCGAGAGACAAAGACACGGACACAAAGACAGAGAGGTTTTAGGAGGTTTCAGGGGCAGACAGTCGCTTTGTCAGGCAGCAGCCGAACACGATTGCATAACGTAGGTTAATAAAGCCCTTGGCTGGGATGTTGTTTTCAACAGGGAGTGGCCCCTCAGCAAAAAATGCTGATAACACCGGGTATGTCAGGCCCACTGTGGTGATGGGAGCAAATCGCTGGGACTGAGTGTAATGTGCTGTGACAGGGCAGTGGACTGTGGCAGCACACAACCCTTCTCTGACCCACAAATTGGTACTTTAATGTCGAGGTATTAGGTGATGGAAATGGGAATATTTCTGTCTTTTCTATGAGGGTTTGAAGCTTTTCTGTCTTTTTGGCTTCTCTGTGATTCTCCTGCACTCAGGTAGAGCCTGAGTCACGCCCCTCTACATCGGACCATTGGGACCTTAATTTAAAAAAAAAAATAAGAAGAAAATTATATATATGTATATATATTAGGGCTGCACAGTTTGTGATTTTTTGGACTGGTATTGTGATTGCAATACGAACTGCGATAGGAGAAGAAATTACAAACCCCAGTTCCAGTGAAATTGGGACGTTGTTTAAAACGTAAATAAAAATAAAATACCATGATTTTCAAATCCTTTTCAACCTATATTCAATTGATTACACTACAAAGACAAGATAATTAATGTTCAAACTAATCCACTTTATTGGTTTTTTTGCAAATATTCCCTCATTTTGAATTTGATGCCTGCACCCCGTTCCAAAGCAGCTGGGACAGGGGCACGTTCACCACCGCGTTACATCACCTTTCCTTTCAACAACACTCAATGAACGTTTGGGAACTGAGGACACTACTTGTTGAAGCTTTGTTAAGTGGAATTCTTTCCCATTCTTGCTCGATGTACGACTTCAGTTGCTCAACAGTCCAAAGTGCATATTTTTACAGTAAAGGCTACTGCTGCATCCCATTATATAAGTGTGTAAGTGAGCAGAGCACCAACTGAGGCTCCTACTCCCTAAACAAGGAGCACAGATTGGAGCGGCTCTTACCGTTGCCTCTCCAGACCTCGGCCAGGTGGCAGCCGCTCTCACCGGGCTCTTTGCAGAACTCGACGACATCCCGACACGTCGTCTCAGGGGTGATGGGCACCTCGGTCACAGCCTGTTCGCCATCGCTGAGGTACACCGTCAGGATCATCTGAAAGACAAATGCAGTCACAGTCAGGAGGAGACTGACCACAGAGAGCAGGTGAAGGTTTAACAGTCACAGGAACAAAATCTAAAACAGAGTAGAAGATCATACTTATACAAGAAATAAGAAAAGATGTATTTGTCTGATGGCGCGGGCTGAAGATGAAGCTTAGTCCAGTCCTGCGTTGAAAGTCCAGCTGACGCTCCATGTTTCTGTCCTCCAGCAGCAGCTGTTGGTTTGAGCTGCTGGTGGACTCAAGCCTGTGCCTGCATCATTTTTGTTTACTCTGATCAGAGCCATAGCGTTCAAAGTATACAGTTTAGGCTGGAAGGTGGGGCAGAGCAACACAAGCCCCTGCACGCCTCCATCTGTACTCACACGTGAGTAAGATCATGCATTTCTTTCTAAGCTCTCAACAAATAACTTTCAGGAGACGCTGCCTCCATGAAGGAAAAGTGCTGCTTTATCCTCAGTGCACCTCCTCGACACGAGCTACAAAATGTGAAAAGCTGGAGGCAGGAGACAGAGGACAGCACGAGGACGACTGTAAGAGACTTCAACAGAAATGCAGCGTCTGTCACAGCTCAGAGTCCTGCAGGTGCTCCATCGTACCTGCAGCTATCAGACGGAGACCTCACCTGCCCAAACGTCCTCACAGAGCAAAGTGGCTGTAGTGTATGTACGACCTTTGGACTTTATACGGCACCGACACAGCTCACGTTTCACTGTTTCTACAACACTGAAGCTAACCGTCCATCCGCACGAGTACCGATCTGATATCAGCACACAGAAAACAATTCTTTACACATCTCCTTCGACTTTCCAGTGTAAAATACTGCTGAATGCAGACACTCTGTCTGCTCTGTCTGCTCTTCTTTGACTCTCTTAAAAACAGCAGCCGACAGCAGCAGCACAGCGTCACTTTCTGAGTACTGCTTTAGAGCGATAACGAAGAATTCATTTCAGGTTTGTAACATCAGTCAGAGCTAACTGAGCTAGTTGGGAAGTAGCTGAGTACCATTTCGTAGCTGATAAATAACGCAGTATCTGACTGATACACAGACTGGCGTACTTGCCAATACCGATACCAGCGTTTTAGATCGTGGTATCAGTACTGGAACAACTTCATTTCCAAGTACTGGCTGACCGGGTTACAACTGGAATATCTGGCTTTAAGGCTAAGGGAATCCAATGATGACATTAAAGGCGGGGTTGGTAATTCTGGAAAGCTAGCAAGACTGCTCAGGGCTCAGTCTGAACCCACCCCCTCCCCTCAGTGCTCATTTAAAAAGCCACGCCCCCCACACATGCACGAGCGATGCGGGAACACTACTCTGGACAGGACAGAGAGGGGACCAATCAGCACGCTGCTTTCGTTACTCCGGCTTTAATGTTCAGACCCCTCAACTCCAAGAGAAGCTGCCAACTGTCTAGTGAACGTTTGCTCTGGTTTCTCCTCGTGTTTCATCTGAACTCTCTCTCGTCACTGCTTCTGTCTTCTCTCTCTTGTCCGGTCACAAATAACCGTGGCAGAGGTTATTTTGCCTGAGCTTTCTCTGCCATCCTCCGGCAGATGTGGAATGCAGGCGACGGCCAAACAGTAAGGGTAGAGTACGCCCAGCGAGGCACAGGTATTTGATTGGTTCATCCCACGTGGGGCGCGTGGCTGTAACTGGTCGGAGTTTTTACAGGATTACAGCAGCTCCAGATGTCACATCTTTTTCGGCTCTTTTCAGAACTCATAAGTTATTGATTGTTGTCAAGATGTAAAGACCATTCCAACCAATATAACCAACAGTGTAGACTGGAAAAAAAATGTGAAATGTGTTCTCTGCATTTAAGCCGTCCCTGAGGAGCAGCGGGCAGCTGCAGCACTGCACCTGGGGACCAACTGCTGATTCTGGAATCTCCTGACCTAAGCCAGTACCTCGGTCGAGGGTACTGACTGGAGATAAACCCTGACGGTGGGGGACACGGGAACACCCAGAGAAAACCCACGCAGACACGGGGAGAACGTCCAAACTCCACACAGAAAGGTCCTGCCCCCGCCGGGAATCAAACCCAGGTGAGGCTAAGAGGCGGCAATGCTAACCACTACGCCACCGTGCTGCCCAAGTTTGGTTGACCAAACTCTGAATGTTATGTTGAAGGATATTCAGTTGAATGAATATGATGTTATTTCCTGTCTGCGTTGTTCAGACCAGCATGCATCTTGGCTGATTTCTTAGCTCATGTAATCCAGTATTTCAGACACAAGCCACATGGATAACCATGAACTCCTGCATATTCAGTGTTACAGCGTGTTTTTCCTCTGCGGCTGCAGGCAGATTTTTATCGCTTTCTGTGGCACAAAGCGCTCTGGGAGGTTGAGGTGTGCCTTCCTGTTTTGTGTGGCGGGCCTCTCTTTTTAAGTCACAGCAGAAAAACAGGACTTTGTTGTAACTGAGTGCAGAGGACTGTGGGAAATAAAGCCAAAATGTTGGCTGGTGTTTGAAAAGAACGTTTATAACAGCGTTTGTGCGAGTCCAGTTTGAGGTCAGCTAGCTCGAGTCAGGACAGCAGGAAAAGGAAATCTGGATTTCTTATATTTGAGTAATTTCCTTGATCCTGTTCAACTGACACAGTTTCTGAACATGTTTCACTGGGCGAACGTGTAACAGGGGATTTATACCAAGAAACAATTCAAGTCTAATGCAAAGAAAACCGAGCAATCAGAACTAAAACTTAAGCTCATCTTACACTATTAAAGCAACAACTACCACACTTTGTTTACACACAGCTCACAATGTCAAAGCAAATAAACAATCGGATCACAAACAGAAAAATAAAGAAGGAAAGAAAACCTCATCTCGCCCACTAAAGGGTTCACTGTGTATCAGCTCCACTTTAACTATTCAGAACATGCAGAGTTCAGCAGGAAATCAAATGCAACATGCAGCAAAGCTTCACTGACGACGCATGACTGCACGCGTGGCCTCAGGCGGCGTTTTCAGCGCTACAATCATTGTCATGACCGTCACATAACGTCTGAACTTAAGTCACCAAGCAGCCTATGGATCACTTCTCTGGGACTTTCTCCAAGACAAAGTGACTCATCTTTTGTAATGATGCCACTGTGTGATTCATGGACACTTACTGCAGCAGCCTAACTGAAACAATACGGCCACTGAGAGCCTCTGCCACTTTCACTCAGCTGATTATCCTCTCAAATGTTCAGATTTCAGCAAATTCAGACAGCACGTATGTCTAAAGTGAGCTAGAGCTGGAGCACGTTTTCACAAATCCAACGGTCGTCCATCCGTATCATCCATCTATGATTCATGTCGTCACTCAGAGGGTGAGCGGGGCCCAGCCTCGACATGCACACAGAAGAGAGAAAAGGAAATGAAGGTGAAAAAACACGTTGTAATAAATAAGCTGGAGAAAAGCTATCATTGTCTTTATGTGTAGATAATAATCACTTTGTTAATCCCCCTGAGATACTGGACATGCGGAGCTCAGAGAGTCTGTTTGAATACAGATAAGCCGAACGCCCCATCCAAATTTTTTGGTAGTAGAGAAATTGTGAATTCTTATTTATGTTTAATTTATGCTACAGCATTTCATTTGAGGAGCACAACAGGTTAGAAAGTGTCATAAAACTGTCCAACAATCAACTCAGTTCATAACAGACCTTCATGCTAAAGAGCCGAACTAGAACACGTCAGCACAAACCTTCAGTGAAGTGGGACACGCCGCAAATGACCAATCACACACCAAACTAAGGTGCAAACTTTGGCCAATTTAAATCTCGTGAATATACCTTCACGAAGGCCTGGGCGATACACCTGAAACACCTCTTAGGACAGCGGGACTTTATATCAGTGGATATCTTCTATCTTTGATCTTTTGTAATGTGGGACTTGAATAAGACTTAACTGAAGACTTGTTGTGCATTCTAAGGGGTGGGAGAGGCTAAAGTTGCAAAAAATAGTAAAAATCACAATATTTTTGACCAAATATCTCGACACTGAGACGGTATTGTAAAGATGACTAATGGTGATTTCACAAAATATGAACCCAGTGACATTTACTGATAAATAATCATCAGTAATGTTGATCAGTGGGCAAAGGTAAATAAAAAAACAACGAGAACAGTCTGGTAAGTTCAGGAAATCACATCATTTACGGTAATGAAGCCTTTTCAACCAGGAAAAGACGACAGTTACGCCATATCACGATACAATGATACCCAAAATCTGTCACGGTAACTTGTCTCATATCATGATATGATACAATACTGATATATTGCCCAGCCCTGCCTTCACATAATGAGAAACTAACAAATCATGAAGCTGGACACTCAGAGTGACGACACAGACAACAGAAACACCAGAAATCCAGCTGACTGACCACTGGAG
>JAQLOL010000010.1:12915777-12929174 GCA_029783665.1 Naso thynnoides
AATTTTCTGGCCATTTTTGCTTTGCTGGAAAAATTACTCATATATATCACTATGGCTTATCGGCCAAATGAGTTGTAAAATATTGACCAACTGGGTATCTGCAAAAAATTCAATATTGTGCATCCCTAGTGTCTAAGTGTGTTTTCATTTCAGCCTCTGGATAAAATCATCTCACCACACTCAAGTTCTTTCAGTTATTTCCTTTTAGTCTTTATTTGATCCCTCCTCTCTGTGCCTTCATTAAGTAGAGTGCATTTCCCCTCCAGTAAGCAGTCAAAGAAGAGAGACTAATTACAGTGCAGGGTGGCACTCCACGGCTCACCGCTGCAGACATTTTAAAGTGACGATAAATCCAACCTTCAATCCCAAAACTTCAAAAACTAAACCTGGCACTCTTCTCTCGTGAGGAAAGGGCTCCATATTAGAACAGAAGCTGGTGTGACTCTGTTTCTTCCTCCAGAAGCTCTGCACTCCCCCACCTTCCTCACAGATGCAACCAACTGTCCCTCTGCAGTGCCCATCCAACTTACGTAAAACTCAAACCCTGAGCAATCAAAGGTGATTTAGATTTTAAATGTTGGAAGCCTCAAACTATTGAGTAAAACCCAAAGAATTTTGCTGCTCAAGAGCTGTTGATAGATAAATTAAATACTTCCTGGAGCTGAGCTGGAAAATTTACAAGACAGTTTCATTCATTCAACAAACACATTAAAAACATTCCAGGAATAGTTTCTGCAGCTGGTTGTGGATTGTGAAACATAAAAGTAATCAATGTTTTGGAGTGTTTTCATTTCTTGAGGACGGCTTTAGAGTTTGGATTCAGCACAGCACGTTACACAATGCATTGACATGACCAGTTACCGGTTTCTGAGAGGGTTGATTTGATGTCGTCAAAGACGATCGGTCGTTTGGGAGCGAGAGCTTCATAGCGGCTGAAGGGGTTGAGATCCCGCTCTGACGGCAGTTGCTCCCACTCGCCGGGCCTGTACACAGGACACAAATCCTGGGGTAGGTCTCTGTGGGGTCAGGGGGCATCGCACATACCGCACCGCAAACCAAGGATGAATATGAAAAGGGAGAAAACAAAAAAAGAAGGTCCAACAAAAATGATAAATGAGCAAGAAAAAGAAACCAAAACAACAGATGGTGTAAAACAGCAAATCAAATATAGTGAAATAAATGAAGAACAAATCAAAAAAATCAAATAAAAAATACTGTAACTAGAACAACTGGAATTTGCAAGGTTTTTAACTCAGATTTTTAAAATGTGGTAAAAAAAAAAGGCATATGTAAAAAATCCTGAAAAACAAAAGAGCTTTCTAAAAACTGTTTTAATCTTCATAAGTAAAAGAATAATTTAAACTGGAAGGAGGAACGGAGGAATCACAGCTAGACCCACAAGAAACACGGCTACAAAAGCAAGACACAAGGACAAAGTGAGGCGGTTTGGAGCTCTTACGACGGCAGAGCATCTTTGAGCTTCATGCGCGACACGTCGTCATACAGCGCCACAGAGACGACCTCCTCCATGGGGCAGATCAGGCCGTACTCCTCACAGCCATGCTCGATCACAAGGGGATCGGACTTGTGGGGGTCGAACATGATGTTGTTGGGTGTCACAATCAGCACACCTCCCACAACGCCCTGCAGTAACAACAGAACACACAGAGACACAGCAGAGCCACATCGAGGTCAAAACCAAACAAGATTTTTACCTGCAGAAAACAATTTGTATTAGAGCAATATTTTATTATCAAATAATTGATATTTTATAACACATATAGATATATTTTAATATACAGAAAGACAACTGCCTCTGAATTTCTGAACAAAAACTACATATTTTCTTTTCATAAGGTTTTGAAGAAAAGCCAGCACATATTAAAACATGAGAGGCTTTATGCACCAAACCTTAAAACTTACTACACAGCCATATTATTTTTTTCTCGTCTTCTTACCATTCCATCTGTGAAATATTTGCAGCTCATCTTGATAAATTTAACTGTTGCTGGACTCTCGTCCTCTGAGTTCGGGGAGAGCTCACGCCGGAGGGAGTTTGCAGACACACAGTTAGAAATACCGTCCTGCAGGAAGTTACAAGCACAGGTCAGAGCCCTGAATGTAATTTACCTTTTTTTTTTTTTTAGAAGATGTTTTTTTGGGGGATTGGACAGGAACTAGAGGAGAGAGGGAGGGGACGACATGCAGCAAATGGACCGGGAAACCTGGGCCACTGCAACGTAGACACAGCCTCTACACATGGGGTACCTCCTCTACCAACTGAGCTACCAGGGCAGCCAAAATTCAGTGTTTTATTTTAGGTCAACAGAGTCAGAAGTGTGGAGCCAATTTTTTAAAATCAAGATCCTTGTACTGAGGTGGCGTAGAAACAGCGTGTTGCTATTTAGTCATTTAAGAGAAATGCGAGACAGCAGCTGGCACTAATGCCATTATATAAACAAAACAATGAACATCAATGAAAAAAACCCCCAAAAAACTCTGAATATCAAAAATAAAACAAACCCTCTCCAGTCACTGCCACTGAACTATGAAACCCGCTTTTCTGAAAACAAAGCCATATCTAAGAGCAACTTTTTCTCCTGACTGCCGAATGCAGGCGGATTAACTTACCTTCCACTGCAAAATATTCAGTTTTTATTATTTATACACATAACAGTAAAAAATGCTTGGTCATATTATGGATTAAATAGCAGGATTTGAATTTATTTATCCATTATCTGTAACAGCTCATCCTCTGCAGGAGCCAATCCCACCTCACACTGGGGGAGTGGCTGTTAATTACAGAGCTGACATGCAGAGATAAACAACCATTCATGCTGATATTTATACCAACATAAAATCACCAGTTAAACAAACCTGTGTGCTTTTAAACTGCAGGAAGCCTGATTACCCTGAGGAAACTCACACAGGCGAGGGAAGAACTAGCAAACCCAGGCCAAACTTGCTGTGAGGTGACAGTGCTAACCACTACGGCACGGTGCTGCCAGGATCTGAATTTCATCAGAGCCATAATTTTAATAAAAAAAATAGCTGTCACACAGTTAGAGACGGTGTCGATGGACAACTTTAGCCAGGTAAACCAGACCCATGCAAATTAATTCGCGAAGTGAAAATGGTCTGGGAGCCCTTCCATTCATGGCTGTTTCCACCCATCCAATAACCGGAGGGGCCAATCACGACTTGGGGGCGGGCTTTATGTGATGACTCATTGAAGGGGCCAAAGACAGCAGCTCCAGTCTGTGTTTCCAGTGGCTGACACGAATCACTGACAGCCTACAGACAGATGAGGGGCGCAGCTATTAACGAGAATTTTCGACAACCTCATAAACAATCACATAGCTGTTGTCATATTGTGTTGAGATATTAGCTATCTGCGTCAGTTTTAGTGCTTTTTAACATGTTGTGTTGAGTTGTACTGAGGCTGCTAAGTCTCAGGTCGACACTGCACAGATCGGTAGAAAGTCTCCTACTAAAGGCTCCTATTCTTCCCTACCTGTAGTAATCAAAAAAAAAAAAGGAGTACTTGCTGCATCTCCAAGGTTGTTCTCCATCTTGTCGGAATATTCCTTCAAGTTAAAATTGCTTAGTTTTCAATAACGAGGGGTTTCAGCTGGCCTGAAATTCCACTCAAAAAACAAACTTGACGTGGGTTCGAATGGAATGTGAAGGGAAAGACGGACTAACAGCTCTGATTGGTTGTACGTCCATCCAACTGCATCCAGAGGAGGTTTTGACTGCGCCCGTTGGTACCACCCCTCGGAAATGAACAGTGAATCGAGAGGTACCAGACTAATTCTTACTTGAGAATTTGCTCAGCTGTGCCAGGCTAGGACAACTTGAAACGAAGGTTAAAAAAAAACACACAAAACGCTGTCTCCTGTTTTATTATCTAATCGACCAAACTGTAACTCCCAAGATATTTGGTGGAAAACATATTTTTACCAGTAACTATTGTTTTCAAGAGATGTAGCAAAACAAACTAAAAGCAAATGTGGATTTATGCTATCAATGATTTGCTTGTGCCATTTTTGCCTTTTACATATTTTCATACAAAAAGCTCCAGACAGCAACACTTTTGACAAATTTCTCCCTGAATGTCTACTGTCCTCAACACAATGAATGTTTTTCTGCTTACATGTGACGCATTCTCTGATGAGCCGTCTGTGAAGGCAGGATCAGAGGAAGTTTGAGACTTGCGGTCAGCTTCTGCCTGGCTCACGTCGGGGACAAACAGCCTCTGTAATAACCATGATAAGCAGCCAATGGTGAGCCAGTCAGTGGAGTAATGAGGAGTAATGAGGCAGCTGTGGCAGCGGGTTGTTGTGGTTCTCACCTGACCGGGATAGACGCTGCGAGAGAAGAGCTTGTTCAGCTGGACCAGTTTGTTTGGGGTGATGTTGAACTTGAGCGCGACACTGTTGAGGGAATCATTTGGTCCCACCTGTAACAAGAGATGAGAACATGTGTCGCCTTCTGCTAATACTGCATGTTGTTTAAATGTGCTGTCGCTGCAGTTTTACTCACAATGAACTCCACTGTCCCTGGTGGCCTTTTCTTCCCCTTCTTTGCCTGATTTTCACTTTTACAGCCATCGTCTACATGCAAACAGAAGAGGAGAAAAGAAGTTTGCAGACTGAGGACAATGGCCATAAATCCCCCCAAACGTTTCTCTTCTCTAATGCTGCCGATCTCTTCCTCTCTGGACTGCTAATACATAACTTTAAACAATTCTCAGTTTGTCAAATAAACAATAAAAATGAAGTCATCATCCACTGAGGGTGGTGTAAAGAAATGTTCACCGGCAGAGATGCCTCCTGTCATTTCCCAGCCTCAAAGCGTCGTCCCACACATGCTGAATCAGTTATCATTAAGCTCAGACAAACAATCTGACCCTTGTAGCAGACAAGGTCCACAGTCAGCACTTTCTTCCAGCCAAGAACACAGGAGCTATTAGCGCACCACTCCCTGACTGCGTAATTACACCGCTGCCTCCTCCATGGAAACTCAGGGCATGACTAAGCATCAGACAGCCAGACTCCAGCTGCAGCTAATGGTTACTGTACCGAGCATCAAAGACACGACTGCTGTCACTTTTGTAAACACACACGCTTATACATATGCATACAATCAGACGAGGAGCTCTACATACATGTTTATCACACATATAACCCAAAATGGCATGTTCTGGTTGTCTATTGTGCTGCAGAACATTAAATATGATTCAGTGTGTTACTGCTAACAATGTTGTGGCCTTAATGAAGCACATCCTGCAGAGTTTACACAGCTGGATGACCCTGTGCATGAATGAAAAGAGTCTGTTATCGCTACAAATATGACAGAGCTGGTGATGATTTATGCAGCACATTCTTGCACGACGCGTAATGCTCAGTGTAGCAAACACTGAAGACAAAATGAGGGAAACCGACCCGAAATCAGATTAAAAACACACAACACTCGAAGCTGAAGTATTATTTTTTCTAGGTTATGTCCCGTCAATTTACCAACTTATTATCACTGACATATTAAAGCCACTTTGACACCTTTGAAAAAAAACTTTTTGTATTTTTTTTTTAAATGTTAAAAGACATATTCGTGACAACTATTGGATTTTTGAGTAAAGCTAAAGGCATCGTGGTATGTCTACTGTGACTGAACACTAGCAACAACTCTTAGTGATCACAAACTTTGTGAATCCAGCGTCTGAAATGTCATCATCAGCTGTGGAACAGTAGAGGATAGCGATTGTGCAACTTCCTGTATAAAACTGCTGAGGTCGTTTCCAGTGCAGAGCACAGAGCTGCGGGTCAGTCAGATGGTCATTTTAACGGTCCAGTGTGAAAGATTTAGGGGTAATCATCAGAAAATAAGAAAAGGCTTGTTTTCATTTCCTCAGATTGAGCATTTTATATCGACAGAGGGAGCAGGTCCTTTTCTGCCATGTTGCGTCGCTACGTTCTATGGGAGCTCAGAATGGACAAACCAAACGCTTGTTCTATAGAGGGTGTTTCGCCTTTTTTCCTAGTTTCATGGCCACTCTGGGCTCTCGTACCCAATTGCCACTAAATTCCAACAAATGCGTGTGCAGTCCGTCTCCGCTCCGACACATCAGCAGAGCTGGTACTTTTCAATTCTAGTCAATATACAGAAACGTTAAATCCACTGATGTTTGTCAAGTCGGCAGATCCAATTCAGTTTCTATGGAGAGGAGGTGATCCAGCCATGCAGTGCATGATGGACCATTTGCCTGTCTGAATTTGCATAATCATGACTAAATCTCTACTTTACGCAAATATGGTCCAACCAAAGCAATGTAGCGGACTCACAGTCAGAAACATATTTCAGTGTTCTGTTTTGCTTAAAAACTGAGAATGTTTTTGACCGGTCCGCCGTCTTGAAAAGATCTGAGCCAAAATCAAGCACCGCCCAAATCACAGTGTGTCTATCCAACCTGAACACTGCACCGCCCACTCGCCAGTATGTGGGCTGTTTTGTTACGTATAGATTCGTCATCGCCGGATTTGGTGTGTCTGTACTTTCAGTGTGTGTGCATCCACAGACTGCGGCTGTGGTGTGTTTCTGCTCCGTCACAGCTCTAGTGATCAGCCCTCAGCAGCAGATACGCAAGGCTTCTATTTTTGCTGAATGACGGAGCGCAACGCAACAATTCAGCACGGAGCAGATCGAGCGGGACAGGAAGTCAGACAGAAATACAATGTTATAAACATCCGGTTTATTTCGGAACAAAATACTTTGTGCTGATGCCAGATCATATTTTACTAAACTTCATAGACAAAATGTCAACATGCGAAGCCTGGACTGAAGTCAACAGATCAGAGGTTTTCAGAAGCTGCGGTCGCACATGATTCTTTAATCAATGCAAAATCTCGTAGTCTCGCAACTCAAGCTGTCCGACCCTGCCGTCCTCTGGAAGGCAGCCAGACGGCGGAGCATGGAGCAGAAAGCAGAGCCGTTCCAGACAGCTCATGCAACCAGCAGAATCCCAGAGTTACAAAAGGAGGGTGAGCAGAGATTCCGCTAAATCCTGCACACTTGACCTTTAACAGACAGCCGGGGAATAAAATCAACACTGACAGTAACACTAATACCACAACCTATTTGGCCAAGCAGAGGTGGAATATTCCACAGTTACAATTTTTCAGAGTTGCATGCAAGATATAGAAGAGCCCTAAGTGTACCTACATGTTGTTCTCCTGCAGTGTAGGTATAGCAAAACGTCAGAAATAAACCTTTAAGTTCATTGATAAACATAAGCTTAAAATGTAGGCTGCATTAATGATATTGTTTTGTATTTTTATGCAATTAAAAACTACCTGAAAGCAATGAAAAGCTTCCAACATCTGGTCTCACCTGAGCCTGCAGGTGTCTTTCCTGTTATTCTCTGTAGGTCTGTCTTCTTGTTGGGGTCGCTGTCATTTGGGACGTTTGGACATGAGATGATCGCCGGGTTCTGCTCGTTCACGTTCTTCTCCGACTGGCTCTGCTTGAGCTGCCTCCGCCTCTTAAGCCTGACAGGATGCCACAGAAGAGACAAACATCACATTTACTCTTTAGGTTAACTCAAGAAAGCTCAGCAGTGTCAATGGTCATTTGATCACTTATCTTATGAGTTACACCATAAAGAACTCATACAGTTTGAACAAACCTTTTTTGCACTCAGAGGCACATAGCTGAACCATCCCCATGCTGTTGTTTTCACCAATGTTGTAGTGGACAAACACCAAATGTAGTGGAGTATTTAACACTATAAATGTTACAGATAGTCATCTGAATTGCGGCCATGTGGAAAAAACAGACAGACTTATGGCCATGTCAGGTCAAATCACTCACTGTGGCTGGAGTTGCATCCATACTGGTATCGGAAATTACCTCCGACACCGTCGAAAATGCTGTAACAGTATCGGTGAGTGCACCAGTCTGTGTCCTGATCCAATACCATGTGAGTTGTTGGCCGTGAAACGATAAGCAGTTAGCTCAGTTAGCTCTGACTAATGTTACATACCTAAAGTGAATTCTTCTTTGCTGCTCTATGACAGTACACAAGAAGTTGTGCTGGAAGATGTTTCTGCAGACATTAGTCACTACTGCTTTATAGTGTTCTATATAAATCCTTTTACTTTACGAAATTATGATTACACTTTAAGTTCTAAAGGAATTGTTATTTTTATGCACTGGTATCAGATCAGTACTCGGTATAGGCCGCTATGTAATTTCGGGTATCGGAATCATTATCAGGAAATTAAAAATGTATCAGAACATCTCTAGTTGTAGCGATCGGCGCCGGTTTGTGTGGTGGTGTGGGAGTGTCAGTTTATTTGCAAATAGACATAAACTTTGTACTCCTGTTTGGCAGGGTGGTTCAGTTCTGCATGATCTGATTGGCCGATGAGCTGATTGTTAATGACTCTCTGAAGGATCTACAGAAGAGCATCAAGAGTTTACTTAACAGTAAACACATTCAGCCACTTGGCTGTGGGTAGAGTAAATCCCTGTTCTCTGACTCACTTTGAATCATCAGCAGACTTTGGAATTCTGCAGTCATTAGAGTACATTAAATAAAAAAGGTGAAAGGACACTGAGCTGCGTGCAGGAATCCACAGGAAGAGCAGAACATATCAGACACAGTACAATTAACCTGACACACTCAGATCCACCCATCAGAAAATATAAAGTTCATCCAACAATGTCAAAGTTCAAGGAAGTGGAAAATTATTTAGGCTAAAGGCTAACATGTGGTGCTGGAAAAGAAATTAAAAAAAATAAATGTGCATGTGTACTAGAAATGTTCCAATACCATTTTTGTCCTTCCTGATACAGTTTCTGATACCCAAACTTATATATCAGCCGATACCAAGTACTTGTGCGACACCAGCACATAAAAAACAATTCCTTACACATCTCCTTTGACTTTCCAGTGTAAAATATTGCTGAATGCAGACATTTTGCTAGTTCTGTCAACTCCACTTTCTTCTTCGTTGCTCTTAAAAATAGTAGTTGCCAATGGCAGCACAGCGCAACTTCCTGAGTACTGTTTTAGAGCAGCAAAAAAGAATTGATTTCAAATATGTAACGTCAGTCAGAGGAGACTAAGCTAACTGGAAAGTAGCTGGGTACCATCAATAATAGATAATAAATTACATGGTATCTGATCAGTGACAGACTGGTGTACTCGCAGATACCGATACTAGAATTTTCGGCGGTATCAGCAGCATTTTCTGATACTGGTATCAGTATTGGAACAACTCTAATGTGTACCCAGGCCTTCAAAGTGTTTAAATATAAGGTTAAGGAGGTTAAGAACGACTCTTTTGTTCCTCCACAGTCCTCATAACCTCTCTCTTGATAAGCTTTTCCAACTGGTTTATAACCTGTGAAGGAAGGGCCACTGGTCCAAATGCCCCCAGGGGACTTAATCTAAGTCTCTGGCACAAAAGTTTACCGGTTCCCCATTTTAAAGGAACACTTTAAACACAACAGAGTTTCACAATGCGACCAGAGATGCCCCGAGGCCTCGTAACACCCCCTCCATATCAAACTCATTTATCAACTTGTTCTTCAGTCTCTCTCTCCTTTTCAGTTTTAAAACAATTCAGTTGCATGAATTTATGACTTCTCCTAAAAACTCGTCTCTAGCTAACCTTTTGTCCCGGTGCTGCTATTAGTCTAAAAGTTATTGCATCAAGCTTTTTTTCTTTTTAATCTGCTGCGTCAGCTGTATTTTCCCTTTCAGACTTTCACCCTGTTTAATCATTGATAGGTAAGGGAATGATGTTACAGCATCTCCAGACTCTGTTGGGTTTATTAATGGGGGACACTGCAGTGCAGTGGAGCCACAGTCAAACAGCACACTTTAGGATACTGCAAACTCTATGAGCCTCACTGAAACTTTAAGTGTGGATGTGAGTATGCTCAGAAAAGATAAGCTCTGAGTGATGTGAATAGAGTTGCTCTGCACAGCTCCATGTAAAGGGGCAAATAAAAGAAAAACAAAAGACCAGTGTTCTAAGTGTTCGAGTGCTTTAATGGAAAGGCAGGAGTGGGTCGATAAGGCTGCAGACAGACGGAGCTCAGGCCTCCCCCACAGCCGCGGGTCACTCTCCTGCTTTAAATGATGCGGCACACATCTGGCAGTGAACGCAAGAATCTGCAGACACATTCTCAACAGCAGCCTCTGTTTTGCTCTGGGTCATTCTGCAGAGTACTTCAATCACTCTCTTGTCTTCATCTCGCTGTTCTTTCCCTCATCTCTTCTCCTCTCTAAGCTCTGTAGCTAATTTATCTGTTCCTGGCGTCATAAAAAAAGAGAACCATTAAGCAGCAAGAGCAAATTCTACCTATGAGACTTGGCTTTATTGTGATTTTACAGTGCCAACAACAGACTCTGCTTAAAATACCATTAAGTGTTGATGGGCCATTTTTGGACCCTAGCAAACACTTTTCAGAGATTTGATTCACCACTTTGGTCGGCTCATGCTGTATTTAAATGTGCTATAGAAATAAGCTTGACTTAGATTAAGAGCTAATATTCTTAGTGAAATACTCAGTCTAAAAATTTAGGAATCGGGGTGCCCCAGGAGCTCAGTTGGTAGAGTAGGTGCCCCATGTAGAGAGGATGTGTCCTCGCTGCAGTGGCCCAGGTTTGATTTCACCCTGCAGCCCTTTGCTGCGTGCCATTCCCTCTCTCTCTCTCTCTTCTCCATTTCCTGTCCACTCTTCAGCTGTCCTATCTAAAATAAAGGCAAAAGGTCCCCAAAAATCTTTTAAAAATTAAGGAGCCCAAAAACTAGGCCTGACCTGTCCATTTTGTAGAAGTTGCTCCTAAATAAGCCAATTAGGAGTTAATTAAAGCCTTGAGATATTTTGTGAATAGGACCCCTGCGCCTGTTAGCCTGAAAAACCGTACCAGCGGCATTGCCAAGATGGCTCCTGTGGTGAGACTTGCTAACAAGGATTTCACATGCAAATTATGTCCATACACCAAAAACGTTGTTCAGTGTGACAGCCGCAAATCATAATTTTGGTCTCATTAGATGTAAGGCTGCGACTAACAATTATTTTCATCGATTTCGATCAATTAATCTGCCGATTGTTTTTACGATCCATCAACTAATCATTTATTCCATGAAATGTCACAAAAGCGCTAAAAATGCCCATCCTAATTTCCCAGAGCCCAAAGTGACGTCTTCAAATTGCTTCTTTCATCCAAACAACAGCCCAAAACACAAAGACTCCTCATTTATGATCATAAATGACATAGAGAGGCAGAAATCCTCACATTTTAGAGGTTAAATCAGCAATTCTATCATCAAAATAGTTGACGATTAATTTTCTATCGATTGATTAATCGATTATTCAGTTAATCACAGCAGCTCTGATAAGATGGTGGAAGCTTTGTCCACTTTGATAAGAGTCTCTAACAAATCTTTTGGCAAACGCCAACCAGAACACCATGTGACTTTCTAAACAGCCTTTGTTAAGAAAACTCACACAATGACAACCTGGCTGGCGAAATCGCCAAGGCAACATTTGTGCCGTTGCAACAGCATGGTGCTCTTCACAGTTGCCATGAGCTTCGTGGTGGTTTGTGCACAGCCTGTTCCTGTCAAATTCATAAATTTATTTTTAATATGCATGGATTTAGTGTACTTACTGTGCGCTCGGCGCCTTGAATCTCCAGGAACTTTTTTTCTTTTTTTTTCACAAAACTGACAACCCAGCAGCTGAATCTTCCAAGGATTTCATTAAAAAGCTTTTGTCACACCTTCCTTTAAACTTTAGCTCAATTTATTTTGTGCTTTCTAGAAACATGCTGTCACATATCACATTAAGGAGGAGAATACTTACACGCATTTAGTTTCATTTTTGTATTTCTCCCATGTTAAGATTAGCTTGCTGATATTTTTTTCATTCTGACATTTAACAGAATTTTTAATCTTGCTCAGTGTTAACAAATTAGATTAGATTTATAGGGTTTTTACTTTTGTAAAACAATAAATCATGAAAAAGTCTATAAGGGGTTAACGCTTGTTGTTGGTACAGTGCATGTGTATGCGCCACAGCGGCCTTTGCTCTGTTTGACAGGAGACTGGGGCAGCATATGGTGCAACTAGCAGGGGAGCTACATGTTACAGCATAAGCTGTGCTGGAAAATAAAGCTGATTTTTTTTTTCTCTTCCCTTCCTTCCTGACATGTGCGGTCTGAGCACAGTATGGCTGTTTGTCTGTGGGAGTCTGATAGATTTATCCTGCACCTTCCCACTGCTGTTTTGCTGCTCGCTCCCACAGGTTTGCACACTCCCTTTGCAGGGAAACACCACCTCTAACTCAGCTCGAAGCCTGCATCCCATTACAATCTAATGTAATCCCTCCCTGATAATCAGAGAGCAACTGAAATGTGACACTGTTATAATCAATCTCTCTCCCTAATATGACATTTCCAACATTGGCCAATTAAATCAAGAACACAAAAGACAAATTGCAGGTTTGCAGCAGACTGTCAGCATCGTATGGAAGCAACCGGAGACTTAACACGAAAGACTGAAGCCCATTAGGCTTCACAGCATATTTTGGTCTTTGACCTGAATTTGCGAATAAGTAGATGATTCCTTTCCAGGCATAAAATAACTCAAACAAATAATGTTTATTTTTTAATATTCAATAATATTTTGTTTAAGTAGAAAAGGCAAAGAAAGATGGGATTAAATGTAACAAAACAGGAGCTCTCTTATGGCTTTTTGGACACATTCAAGCCACCATACACAGCAGCACCCTTCTAATCACGTTTATCCGCCATCATTATTCTTTCGGCTCTCCAAAGTTAACACCTTCTACAAGCCATCTGTGCATACGTCAGAGAGAAATGGCTTATCTTTGCCCATGACCTGCAGATTGCTCGTCAGTAATGTACCGCAGCTGTCGCAATCTTCTTTCCACACACTTCCTGCTATCGTGTTTCACAATGTTGCAAAAATTGAATTTTAAAGTCGATGCCATTCCAGTGGGTCGTTGTTGTTGTTTTTTTTTCCCCGCAAGAACTCCAAGGCATGGCTCAGATTACATGAGGCTGTATCAGCTGGGTGCAGCTCAGACATTAGTGACTTTACGGTTCTACTCAGTGAGCCTAAACAGGTGGGGATGAGTATGTTTTAATGCACCTTGACAGCAGAACGTCTGCGAACAAAATGAGCGCAGCGCAATGGAAAAACCACAGTGCCACTTCAAACAAGCAACACAATAAGCAGAACTTATTTATTTAAAATATATATTTTGCCTGTGCCGAGTAATTTAGTTTAGTAAAGCTAGACGGCTACACAACTAACTTGCTAACGCGAGTTTGTCAACATGATAACTCGAAGTCA
>JAQLOL010000010.1:12941979-12964576 GCA_029783665.1 Naso thynnoides
CCCCCACCCTTCTCGCTCTGTCAAGGCCACTCGTTTCTTCCTCCTTCTTTCTTGGCTGAGAAGAGGTCAGATTAAGAGAGAGAGCAGAAGACATACACACACACACACACACTGCAACCGTTACAAATCTTCCCGGCCTTATCGAGGACAACACGCTGATAAGTGTGTCTCCACTCCCCATCCGACAGATCCATCTCTGAAAACATCTGAGACACACGGAGGAAGATGGGGAAATATATGTGTGTGTAACTGGCAGATTGATGGTTCAATTCACTCCCATTACTGTAAATGAGTCAAACCAGAGTGGGGCAGACTGGAGCTGGGTGGTTCGGGCGGATGCACTGAAGTTGAGGGATGATCATTAACAAGGTTTAGATGACATGACTTGTGTGTGAGCGTGTGTGTTTGCACATTTTGGGAGTGCTGCACCTGCGACTAATGATGTGAAACTTGCCAACTTCATCTGCTGCAGCCCTCCACACTCCACTCCCTCCCCTTAGATTAAACTTGCACCTGCTGACCCATACCAACACTCACACACTCATACACACACACACCTTTTGCAGATTTTTTTGGCATGACAATAGCCATTCCACCACTCAGGGCTAAGTGCCTTCTTGACCTGGTCTCAGGCAATTAATTCTCCAATTTGCTGCCGGTGGATTCAACCCTGACATCATAACCAAATGCGCAATCCCTAATGAAGACACATGGGCTGATGAGTGTCAGCTTAAATGACACTTTTCTTCTTCACATAATATCAGTCTTATACTGTTTTATAGAGCTGAGATGGTGCCGAAGGAATTGATTTCTTAAGAGTGAGGTTGAAAACTTGCAATTTACAACGCATTAAGTGATTTCCTGAACTTGTGCACTACGTTTTTATTACATAGAAGTCAGTCACTGCCAGAATATTAAGTCAGAAATTATTGGAGATAAGGAGTTACAGTGGTATTGCTACCTTGGGACATATTTGATGCAAAAAGACGTGCTCATTTGTAGAATTAACAAGAAATCTTCAATAACTTTGATGAGAGATTAAATGCAGGTGGATGAGATTCTTGTGTTAATTTGAGGCTTCAAGATTCCATAAAAGTTTGATTATATCCATACATCAGCACAGTTTTGTATGCATTAAAATACGCATTTGGTCCCCTTTTAACAAGGAAAATTCAATCATTAAGGTATAAAAACTGAGTATTCTTCATATTTGCATAAATTAAGACAAGTTTTAATGCAGAAACTCTCTCAGCGTTGCTAACAGCTCCATCCCCCAAAATCCTCCTCAAGGAATAAACCGCATGTCCTCACCTCCGTGTGTGTTTTCGTGGTGGACGTGCGGGGCCACTGGGTCGAGGTGGGCTGGGTCCGCGGTTCCCACAGCCTGTGTGGAGGCAGCCTCTACCGCGCTATCAGCCTCCGTCTCCGGCCCCCCAGCACCAGCGGGCCCCCTGACGTCAGCCCTGGCCTGATAACGGGGTCCGCAGCAAGGAGCAAGAGGGGAGGGGGGGTGGAGGGGGTTGGGGGGGTGGCTGGAGATGGAGGGATGAGGTGGAGGGAGAGCTGGGAGGGAGGGAAGGAATGGGGTTACACTAACAGAGCCAGCGGTGGATAAGACCCTCAGACAGATAAGACAGAGCAGAGTGTGGAGCCTCTTTTGTTTTCCACTGCTCCTCCTGTCTGCTGGCCTCTCCCTTCTCCTCCACACTGACGTTCCCTCTTCTTCTGTCCACTCTCAGCCTCTCTTTTTTTTTAGACGCAACCAATTTGTAAAAACTTCACCCCCCTCACCACCACCACCGCCATTGCCCCTCCTTTGTCCAAACAGAAATATTACTGCTGTTATCGGGGCATGTGCGCAATGACCGTCCCTGGATTGAGGAACCTTTTCTCCTCCCGCTTCCTCATTGTGTTTTTGCTTTCCCCCATAGTGTTTTGACAGAGGGAGGAGTCGACCTCTGACTGACAGCACAAGAAAGTTTTTGACACTGATGTAAAGTTCGCACACTTGCTCTGTCATTCTTCCTCCATCGCACGCTGCATCTCCTTCTTACGCCCTTTAATGAATGAACCCTGCGTGAACCTTTCAGAGACACCACAATCCATTGTTTTGATGACGTCACCTCACCTTTACCTAACCTGAGTCTTACCCCTGACTTGCCCCTCCACGCTCAAACAAGCAGCTTTCCCTTCGGCCTGCCACATCACTGCCACTAAGCTCCATGTATCAGCATATTAAGCCCTGTCTTTGCATTTGTGTGTGTGCATGTGTGTTTCCTATTTGCTCTTTAGGCCTTCACTAGCCCGTGGACTTTGGCCAGTGCTTATCACAGGGAGAGGTCCTGGGATCCCTGAGTCTTCACTGCTAAAAATACACTGGCTATAGTCCACACACACACTCACACACACACACGCAAGCATGCACACATTTGGTATCAAAGGGCACCCCGCCATGAGGCTGTCACTTGAATATTTGGCCAATATGATTGGTCAGTGGCGGATTTTCCACATAATACTGTCTGTGCAATGCTCATGTGAGAGGACTTTCTTATGATTTTTCTCAATTTTATAGCTGGCAATTGAACCAAGCAACACCCAGGAGTGGAATTCCAAATATTAGCGTACAAGCGTTGGAGAAATTCAAACTTTTGTGTGGGTTAGATGGTTAAGTAGCTTTACAAACAGAACAAAGCCATCAGAACAAAAGAGTTCTTGATAATTGAATTCTTATCACTGGTAATTGAGTGTTGTGTGATGTGTTTGCGCTGCTCTTCAAATAGTGTGAACCAAGAGTCGAGTCCCCCACTCAAGCCCATCATGTATGAGAAACTGCACCTGAAGAGTTAATAATTTAGTCGAGAGTTAGAGAGAGAGAGATGATCTGCGTTGCTGAAGCCCAGGTGTCTCCCCAGCGTGACTCCCTGACCTTACCTGGTCAAACACTCTTAATCCTCAAGTGTTACACACAGATACCAAAGAATAACACACTCACACACTTCACACACTCACCTACTTACACACATGCCGAGATGTTTGCAATAAACTGAATCCCTCATACAAATAAACCTTTAAATATAACAAACCAAAATATTAATTAAAACAAAACAAGATCTTAAATTTTCATTCATGATGAAATTCAAAAATGTCTTGTTTGGGTCCAAAGCATTTGAGATTAGCTGAGGAGAGTTAATTTATTAAGGGAGAAAGTTTTGTCCTTTTGTAGTGAAAGTTAAGAGTACATCTTTAATGTCACTGTGGGGAAAGTTGTTTAACAGACAGCAAGCAAACAAATAACACTGTTAATACATGTGAGAAGGTACAGTACTGAAATAAAACCAGCAACAGAAACAAAAAAGGCAAACACCAGCGTCACTACCAACCAAAAACCATTTAGAAAAACAGAGGAAAGCCAGAAAATGACAAATTACTTTTTTTGTAGTGTGCTGTTGTCAGAAAAGATTAATTAAATTTTAAAAAAGTTAATAATTCAAAAAAGTCAGTTAAGCTTTATCAAATACTAAATGTCAAACAAGAAACATTGTAGGACGAAACGTTACAAAAAGGACACAAATTTGAGAGTGGACTGACGTAATCAGAGGTCTTCATGAGTCCATTTGACAGACACAGTTAACGTTGATTAGCACTGTTTCGTTGTTGATCACATGAGTGGATCCATGTTGATCAATCTGATCAGATAAAACAAGTCGAGCGGTAGAGGTCAGCAGGAACACATGCATGATGAAAGTTTCTGCTTTCTTTGCAAAACAGCAGGCAAATGGAGGAAATCAATGAGTACAACTGAGTGGGGTGTGTGTGTGTGTGTGTGTGTGTATGTGTGTGTGTTTCCCTGGCCCCTGTAAACCAACACTGACAGGGTCTTCTGCCCCCTGCGTTTTCCTGCGTCTCCATTTGAAGTCTTCTTCCTGGAGCCAGAAGTCTACTAGCCTCGGTGTGTGCGCGTGTGTTTGTGTGTGTGTGCGTGTGTGTGTCATTGTGTTCGCGTGTGCAAGGAAGAAGGGCCAAAATAAGTCACCGACCCCAAATGATTGAGTCTCTGCCACAGCCGAGACGGGGACAGTTTTCCTGGTGCCTGGTTTTGACAATCGTGCACTAATACACACACACACACACAAACACACACACACACACAAACACTTATTTCGCAGTCCACTGCTGTCTGCCACATACCAGCATCTATCTAGTCCCTCACCCAACACCTCTTCATTCATACACAGTGCACAGAATGATGGTTAGAAACACACACACACACACACACTCACACATGCACACACACAAACACACAGGCTCTGGCCTCTGTCACTGTCAGTGATACAGCTTGGCATGTGCAAACACACAAATCAAAACACACTCTGTACTGTACAATAACAGAAAAAAGGATGAACTCTGTTTGATTTTCGGGTATTTTTTTAAACTTTTCACCCTTTCTTTGATCAGATTAGACTGTAGCGTCGGGTTTAGTAGCCCTGCAAAACTAATAGAAAAGTCTCCATGTGCCTATTAATCCTCATTTCAGTCCAGTTCCCTTTACACACCATGGCTCGGTTCAAAGACTGAACTTCTTCACATTAGACGGAACCATAAAAGACGGAATTATCTGCGACTAAAGAGCCACTTTATGCCCTCACAGGCAAACGTGGGCCCACGCCTTGATATTATTAGCCACCAATTGGTGGATCTGTTATCAGCCTGCAGTTACACATTGATGACGGTGCCACATTTCCATTGAGGAAACATTGCTGTATTTGACTTCTACAGGAGAGGGCGAAGAGCAGCGAATCAATACGTCTGTATACGGTTATAGGTTACTGTATGAGGTTCATAGACAGACAGACAAACAGACAGACAGAGATAGATAGATAGATAGATAGATAGATAGATAGATAGATAGATAGATAGATAGATATGGAAACAGAACTTCCCTTTTTGACCACCCGTCCTCTGTACCAGGACATCAGAGACAAGTTCTTTACACTCAAAAAGACTTCATGAATATGACAATGAGCAAAAACTTCCGTACCACTTTGTGCGATTTGTTGTGAGCGTCCAACTCCGCAGCACCACCATGAACAATACCCGTCTGTCTGTTTCTGTACACCAGTCATATGTTCGACTTACCTCTGTATATTTCTTCCCTCCTACATTTTTTCCTCAATTACAGATTTTGCGATTTAAAAAAAAAAAAAAAAGGTGATCAGTTAGGAGTAGTGGGGGGTTATCAGCTGATGACCTGTATAGGTCCAGTAAGACAATGCTCTTGTCCTGCTTCTAGCTGATTAATGATAATAAAAAAAGTAATAAAGTCAAGTTTATATTTATGTATTTTATCTAAAGTATTATGTGTATTGTATTTTTTTACATTAAACACAAACTTTTATGTTTATATGTAATTGTAATCTTTTAAATTTTGTAATACTATGTAGTACAAATGTTAAACAAAAGCCTATTTTACTAATGCAATTCTGTTATTGTATTTCATGTTGTATTTTATTTGTACCCTTGCTTTGGTAATGTTAACATATGTTTTCCATGTCAATAAAGCCCTTTGAATTGAATAGACAGATAGATAAGAGTTCCCCTGCATATGTGAAAAGTAGCCTTTTGTTTAATTTCCTCATGTGATGTCACCTGAGTCTGTGTCTCCTGAAGCCTATAGGTTGGAAATTGAGTAAATCTTGGGGGTGTGAAAAAGAAAATAATCATCTCACCAGACCTCTGTGGGCCGCTCACCATCTGCTCTTTGGCATTAGCCGTTGCAAGCATAACACATCCGAATTTTCAGTCTATCACCAACTCTACCTCGGGTGGTAGTGTTGTATTGTGGGTAATGTAGGCGCCAGGTTTTGACCAGAACAACAGAACGGAAGAAGAAGAAGAAGAAAAAAGCTGCTATCTCTGGTTCTGCTGCATCACTTTGGATCTTTTCTTTTTTTTAAGCTGTTCATCATGACTGTCATGTTACCACGTTTTTATTTCAATGTAAGGAAGCATGTAGCCTATAATCTCATAAAGTAAATGAGCCTATGCTGTTTAATCATTTTCACAGCAGATGCATTCAACTTGTAGGCTCTCACGTAGCCTCCAAGCTGAAAATGTCTGTGGTTTTTAACACGTGTTTAAAGGTGTAATTAATTAGGCGACTCTATAGGCCTATGGGTGTGCACTTGTAAAGTCACAGTGTCTGCTACGAGGAAGGGAGCTATAGAGAAGCACTTTATTTTTCTGTTCGACATTTTTCAGAGTGGAAAACTTCTGAGCTAAATTAATCAACTGGAAAATAACATGTTCATGCACATTCACATAACTATCTGACACGGTTTCAATCAGATAAGATAATATTGCCTTCCTACAACACAGGCTATTGACTTGCCTTTAATTGTTTTATTAAATTAACACGCACACACACACACACACACACACACGAGCACACACGCACATGCGTATATCGACATAATTCAGTGAAAGCGGCTGTCTGCGGGAAGTGGCAGCACAATGAAATGGCCTCGTGTGTTTACGCTGACGGGTGTTGATGACAGGTATAAATCTGTCCCCGAGAGGACAAAAGCCGCCGGAGACTTCCGCGCATCGAGCGCTCAGCGCGATACATCATATTTGTTATGAAAACCAGACGAGGCCTCAGCGCCGCTGAGAAGACACGCAGGCCTGAATGCCGGTTCAGCGCACGTAGCTACTGAAGTCAAGAGGTCATGTGATTAAAAAATAAAAGACATGTTAAACCCTCCACGTCACAGCAGATAGGCCTCTGTCTTTCTTTCTTTTTTATGGGGGGAGTATTATTTAGCCCGATTAATGAAACTCTGCACATTTTGCCTAATTGATAATTGATGAATGATTGTTTCTTTGTCCCTTCACCTGCCTAAAAATATTTGAATCGATAGAACTTTCCTTATTTAGGCCTGTGTGACTTTTTACGTTAATGGAAAAATTATAGGAATGCATTATGGGCTACCTGAGCCTTTAACTTAATAGCCCATCACTGGAAAAACTGTATCACTAACTTATAAGCATCTGACACAAAAGTTGTTGGGGGTTTTTTTTGTTTGTTTTTTGTTCTTTTCTAGGCTAAAGAATTAACTATTCACTAGGTTAACCTTAATAATTTTCATAGACCAATTACTTTTGATTTTATTTAGTTTAATTTAGTTTAATTTAGTTTTGTTTTGTTTCATTATATAGGCTAGGCTACGACACATCATATAGGCTACGCAGACAAAAATATTTTGCCAGATGACAAAAGAGATTCTTTGTGACTTAAAGCTTAAGCTTTGCCTCTTTGTCCTCAAGACACTCGAAGAGCCTGAACAGGAACTTCAGCACCAACAAAAAATGTTTTAATGTTCATAATAATTTTATTTACAACTAAAAAATAATTCGAAACCGGTAATGACAGGAGTCCAACAACGTTTGGTAAACCTAGGCAACTGAAAACGATGCGGTCAGCCTAAATTAATTTCCGAAAGAAGATTAAACAAATAAGTCCCTAATTTTTAAAAGATTTTTTTTTTTTTTTTATTGAAATCGGTGCGCAGGCAGTATGGCGCATAAGAAAAATGTTTGGTGAACGAAGCAGCTGACCAAAGCAGGTGTCCTGAGTAACTTATTGTAAATGAAGGGGTCGAATTTGTGCAAAAAAAGAAAAACTTTTGGTTTGGAGAGAGCGAGAGAGAGAGAGAGAGAGAGAGAGAGAGAGAGAGAGAGAGAGAGAGATGATAACAGCTGGATCTTGATCATAAGCTATAGTCTCACTCCTCCTCCTCCTCCTCCTCCTCTCTCATGTCTCCTCACACTTTATTCTGTATTTTTCTGAATGTTGCGGTCGCTCCGCTTGACTTCTTAACCGCGGGCCTGATTTCAAAAAGGACCGCAGAGCTTGGCGGATAACTCTATTTTTGCTTTAACGCTCAGTAATCCTGTGCGTAACTGACTGCACCCATATCTCTTCTATCAACACGGATGTCCAGCTTCACGGAGAGGATATGTATCAGGGCATAATGACAACCAACCACGGACCCCCCTCCTATGAGGCCGGATTTCTCCACAACGCCTCGGCGGGCACCTCTCCGGTTTATGTGCCCACCACTCGGGTCGTTACCCCCATGATCCCGGCGCTGCCTTACCTCCAGACGCCCAGCGCGTCGCAGCAGAGCAGCACCGTGTCGAGTCACTATGCCTGGGCGCAACCGGGCGCCGACTCGGTGCCCTCGTACAACCACTCCCCGGTGTCCCCGCGCTTCGCCTTCTCCACCAGCCCGCCTCTGACCTCCGGGGTGGCCACGGCCCGGGAGACGGCAGCTTCTTACACCAGCCCGCTAAACATCGCTTCCAACGGACGGGAGCACTACGGCACACGGAGCCTCAGCGGGTCGTATCACAGTCCCTACCCGGCCTACATGAGCCCCAACGTGGGTGGAACGTGGCCGGCGTCCCCCTTTGACAGCCCGGTCCTTCACGGACTCCAAACTCCTCCTGGCACAACACGACACCCAAACATAGGTGAGCAGCAGGAAAATAAAACATATAAAACTTTTAAAATGTATTTGCTTGAATATTTAATTATTCTGTGCAGGTTTCACGCTGAACACATTCTGTTTTTGTTTTAAAATTTCCCTCAAAAGTGTTGTAACTTGTTAATTTTGTAAAAAAGGTCACAGTTAATGGCCACATGAACGCATGAACAAGGTGAAAGGGTGCATTGCCAGGGTGAAAAAAATGTCTCTTTCTTAAAACACAGAACAGCTGGATTATAAAATATTTCCCTCCCAAAAGTTTTTTTTGAAGCAACCCTTGCTGCAGGAAAGGTTTTACGGAAACTGATTTCATCTGCACGTGTAATCTCTTAATTAAGATCCATCAAGATTAAGATTAGCCACATGACAGAAAACGCTGACCAGATTGTAGCTACTAATTTATACTGTAGCTTGTGAGTCTGATTGGATATATATGGATATACCTAAATAGGCTTAATAATAATAATAATAATAACAATAATAATAATAATAATAATAATTGTAGGCCCATTAAAATAAATTAAGATAAATGTTTAATCTATGATGTAGGCCAATACAATCAGGCCTCAGCTATAGGACAAATTTAGGTGTAAAACGAAGTTCGTTCTTTTAGGTTTGCATATTTTATGCATTTATTTTTTTTTTTTAAGATCTGATGATCAAAATTTTAGCAGAACGAAAATTTATGTCGAATTTAAATGAAGCAGGACGTGTTGGTTATTATTTCATTAGCCTACAAAAACACACCAACTGAAAAATCAGGCCAACAAATTTTAGAAAGTTTTCGCTGCGTGGAAAAAGTCAGTGCGTGATGTGATTATAAACCACCGTGAGTCCCCGCACCACGATTCAGGGCGCACTGTCTGATTTAGAGTTGGACGGCGTACAGCAAGATTTCTAATTCACCATTTTATTATGCTTTTTTTAAAAATGTGCTAATAAAATGTAGCCATGTAGGTATGTTTGCGTTGTTTAATGTTTAATGAAGTGACATTTAACGTAAAAAATTCCATTAAGCAATCAAACAAATGACAGCCTACTTCTAAAATTTAGGGGACATTTTCAAGAATGAAAATAAATTAAGTTGCCTTTTAATGACAGCTCCTGAACTGTGGGGCTTATTTAACACTCAGACTGGCTGGTTTTCATAACACACAAGTTTAACCACTTAACATGTAATAAACATGTTTTTTTTTTTTATATAGGCTATATATATTCATATATTAAAGACAAATAGCTGCAGTGATAGAGATGAAATTTGACTGAACCTGAGCTGATAACATTTTACAGGGTTTGTAGTTTATGACTCCTGTTTGATTGTGGCCTCATGAGTAGATTTTATCTGAAATGTGTTTGGGGAATCCGTTCCTTGTGGTTGAAGTGTCCTTTCTGTAAGTGAGGATAAAGTGATTCCTTTCTCATTCAGAAAAAAAAACATTCAAGTGTTGAGTGTAGTTGAGTTTCAGTTGTTAGTGTCAGCCTCAGCGTTATGCTCCTGAGCAGGGAGTGAGTTTGGCCTTTAGCTGCAGGCTGCAGGTTGAACTCTGGACTATAACACTGCTCATTGATTTCCCCCTGCTTGTCAGTCTTTTGATGATTGTGGCACCTTGTATAGTCTACATTACTAATCAGCATTGTGTTTGTTTAACCTGCATTTCTTCCTACGTGTGCAGCTGCAGGCTGACACCAAAACCTTTTCATCCTTGTTTTAATTCTTGCCTTTAAATATGTAATTTTACAACCAAATCTGATGGGCAGGATTTTTGCCAGACATACCATTTAATGTCAGCATCACATTAGCTGTTCATTAACAGGCTGATTCCTTATCGATAAATATCAAGTTATCTTTCTGGCCAATAAGGCTAATAAACATGTGATGTAACTCATTAAAAAACTGTCTAAACTTGCTGATAAATCCTCTGTTGGGTGAAAAATGAAAAGGACCAGTTGTACAAGAGTGTGACAGAGTTCTGCATCGATCCCTGCTGACCTTTACATCTGATTACAGTCACACTCAGTCTACAGCCTGTTTACTCACTGGAGGAAAATGCTAACAAGCTCAGTGTTTTAGAGTCACATTGAATATAATCAAATCATCAGTATTTGATTAAGTGACTTTGGTGAAAGTCTCTATTGTTCTGTTGGTGAGCGGTAGAAAAGGCAACTCCCTCTGCTGTAAAATCACTGAGTCACTGAAAGAAGAACCACAATGAGAACCTTGTAATATTTAAAGGGTGATATTTTGCAAAGAAACTTGAATTCTCCCAAATATATGTCATTATTTGAAAATACCTTTTATTTAGGTATCATTTTTCCAGAGAAGCATGGCAATATTTTAATCTAATAAAAAAGTTTTTGTTAAAAAAGAGGTTATGCATCAGCTAATCACATCTGCATCCTTTCTTCTTTTTAGACTTAATCTAGAAATTTATGTTATGAGAACATAACACTAAAAACCTTGTAAACATTCATCCACGTCAAGAGAATGTTTACTTTGTATATTTCTTTGCATGAATCTTATTTTAGTTTATTTTTGTGTTATCGTTCTGATAGGACCCTGCTTATCTTAAACATCAAACATACAACAAAAAGCCAAGTAACGATTTTAACAACTTACATTCTCTTTCTTTGCACTGTCATGTTTGTATTTAACACACACACATCTTTTTGCAGTTTCTTTTTAATTTGAGTAAATAGCACTGAAAAAAAGGGTACAAATTACATAGAGGAAAAATGTTAAAAAGCATAAAATACTGAAAGCTGAACAAAAATGAGTATGTACAAGTAGCATTTATGTGCTGTAATAAATATACAATTTTAAGTATTACTGTTTTATTGTTATTTTATTTTTTAGAAATACTGTACTGAAAGTATCAAAGTAAAAGTATGCAACAAATTTTAGAAATGATTTTTTAATGCGTTAAAGTCCAAGCCAAGTTTTACTCCTGAGGAACTCACCTCAAATTTTATTTTTGACCATTTTCAATAAAATGTTTAATGGTTTCATTTAAATCAGTGCATCATAATTTATGTACTCATCTTATGTTTTTCTGTCAAATTAAATTTATATTATAATTAAAGCTGACTGACAGATGTAGGGGAATAAAAAGTGCAATATTTCTCTCTAAAATGTAAAGTAGAAGTATCATAATATGCAAATATTGAAATAAAGTACAAGTCACAGAAATTGACCCTACCAGAAATGAAGTAGTTTGATGCTTTTCACTGAGAAAAGCCCTTAATTTCTTATTTATAGGCAAATGTTTATAAATTTATTTTTATTTTTAATTTTTGAATGTGCTCCATGCCAGTGGTTTCACTTTTTTAACTGCTCATTACCCGTTTAAACTCAAATTCACAAAAAACACAAATTCTTAACAGTTGTTGATACGTTTTAATGTCTCTGTAAGTAATTAGGGACATCAACCACCTGACAGAAGGAACAAATTCTATCCTGAAATATCGTCAAGTCGAAGAACAACACCTCATAAAAAGGGAATTTTATGTAAAGCGAAAGTTGGATAAGTGAATTTTGTTCATTTTAGAGGCTGCCTCTGTATTTCCTCATTAATTTCTCATATACCACAGCAGACTGAGTTCATATTTTCACCTTTGTCCTCTAATAGCAGGTGTTTTTTTAAACTGCACCCTGATAAGGACACACACTGACATTTATGCAGTGGAAAAAATAATCCTCTATTGACACAGACATGGACGCTGCAGTATTTCTCTCGTGTATTGTCTTGTGTTGCTGTTATGTGTTGGCTACAGTTGCTGCGTGGCTCAAGGTTAGCTTGCCCTGCGCTCTTTGTTTTGCTCTCAGCCTTGGAGGAGGCCTGCCTGTGTATCAGTGCCATGTCAGTTGCACAGAACAGATAAATGCCAGATTTACAGAAAATAATCACTCATGATTCAATTCAAAATATGAGCTAATTATAATGTGACGTCTGTGGTTAATAATCTGGTGTTTGCCACTTTTCCTCATGCTGTCCTCCACAAAACCTCACATTTGTGATAAGTATTGTAATCTGCGCTCTTTGTATCACTGCTAACTGAAGAGAAAAGCCAAGCTGTCACTTCCACACCACAGATTGATGTCTTCTTTACTCTGAACGACTAAGTGGTTCTTGGGAGATGCTCCATTATGTGCCAGATGAGAGAGTGAAGGCTTCATTCATCAGATGTCATGCTATCTGAGAGCGAGGGAGAAAGAGATGTGATAGACACAGAGTCTCTATTTGAATATGATGGAGCTCCACTCAGTCTCTATTTCCAGCCGACTCTTTATCTCACGGGGAGCAGCGAGATAAGGAGAGATTCCAGGCGGCTGTTGGGTGGGCCTGCAGGACTGCAGCCTGCACCTCCTGCTGGCGCACAGATGCCACTGCAGCTGATAATTACCCTGTCAGGATCTGATAGTGCAGGATACTGTTTATCAAAGGAGGATTGAAAGAATTTCTGAGACCGCTTTTGAGCCAAACTGGAAGTAAATTTCTCTGAGAATCACAGAAATGGACTCAGTTTAAACCCGTACTCTAGAGTTGACATCTGCATAGTGTTAGAGAACATTATGGAGGTCAGTTTGAGCTTTTTTTGCAATGGCTGACAATGTTGGCAGTTACACAAAATGTCAGCTTTATTAACCTATTAACTATAAGTGAAACTCCACTCGAAAACTTGTTAAAATTTTCTTTATTTCCACCAAAATATCTGACCTTGGTTACACCAACTTGTCACTGTGCAAAGTTTTTCATTGCAGAGGTGTTTCACATTCCTCTACTGGAGAGGGCGATGTCTGTACACATCACTAAAATCTGAGATTTAACTCTCATCTGCATGCTAGATTTGGTATGTCATAAATTTCTAAAACCGACTGCACACAGAGAAACCTGACAACTTCCGGTGCAGAGCCAACTTTGCACCACCACAATGTCAGCCACTGTTTGTTACAGACTGACGAGCTAACACACAGTATAAACATACAAACAATGCTCATATTTCTCTCTCATTGTCCTTTGTCAGACCTGTTTGATGACTTCGCTGAGGGCCGAGAGTGTGTGAACTGTGGAGCGATGTCGACCCCCCTGTGGAGGAGGGATGGTACGGGCCACTACCTGTGCAACGCCTGCGGATTGTACCACAAGATGAACGGCATCAACAGACCTCTAATCAAACCTCAAAGACGGCTGGTGGGTGGCAGCAGAGCACTTTTCTCTCTACCTCTTTCATTTCACATGTGCCATACACTGAAGTAGCCTAACAGAAAGCACTACATGAATGTTAATTTCCCCCACAGTGGAGATATTCTTTCTCTTTTTGTCTCCTTTTATAACTGGTGGTTTACACATGTTTTCCACAGTCTGCCTCCAGGAGGGTGGGCCTGGCCTGCACCAACTGTCACACCACCACCACCACCCTTTGGCGACGAAATGCAGACGGAGAGCCGGTCTGCAACGCCTGCGGACTCTACATGAAACTCCATGGGGTGAGAGAGAATCTGATGTTTCAAACACATTTTCTCCTCAACTTAACAGTTAAACTTTTTAAAAATCAATGTGAGATCAAGCTTTGCAAAGAAAAAATAGGCACATGAGCATCTAAATGTATTGACATCAATAAATTAAATACTAGCTTAAGCATCAGATTGGTGGTCAAATTATAACATACCTCTCACCTAAGCCATGATATGAATGCGAATGGTGTAATGCAGGCATGTCCAAAGTCCGGCACGAGGTTAGATTTTATGGTCTGCACTGCAGCTTCTCTCTTAATATGTATTATTTATGGCCCACTAGCACTGTCGAACAGAACAAATAACTCATGCAGGTTCAAAAGGCAATTTGTCTTTTTTTACCTCACGGTGGCAGCACCACTCTGTGACTTCACCTGGCTGTGTGATTCATGCTGTGACCCCTACCAGCTGATTTCTGCCATGGTGACTGTAGATAAAAGGAGGAAAGTTGTTGTTGAGGGCCGTCACTTCCGGGAGAAATGGAAATTACAATATTTTTTTGATAAAACTGAAAGAATTGCATTCACCTAATTTGCCAAGAGACTGTTGCCGTGTGTGAGGAATTTACTGTAGCCTGAAGAGACACTACCAGACAAAACACGCTAATGCATACGACATGCCATCAGGGAGTGACCGTGCAGAAAACAGTGAAACAACCTGAAGTTGTCTTGGCCTCACAACAACAGTTCTTCATGTGGGCCGTGAGTCAAATAAAAATGCCACTAAAGCAAGCTATGAAGTGGCTAATCGCTAATCATGGCAAACCTTTTACCTGTTACGGTTTTAAAAAATGTCAGGAGGAACCGGTGGCCCTTGGGCATTTTTTACATTTTCAAATCTGAAGCTCTTTGGAAAAACTTTGCACACCCCTGGTGTAATGAATGATGTCTACCAGGGTGCGTGCGGGTTTTATTTGTTATGCCTCTGTCGCTGCCTGACTAACCAGGACTCCCTAGAAAAAGGGATATTTTAGGCTACATCCACATTGCTGTGTCTTAAAGTTAAGATGGAGTCTTAAAGGCACTCCTTGACCACATGCGCAGTGAAAGCTCCACAGCAGCTCTACTCTCTAGCCAAAACGCACGCATATCACATGATCACTCAGCATCTCACAGCACCTGTTCATTCAAAGAGTGTTTCCTCTTTCTGTTTTCTAGTCTGTGGAATTAGCAAGCAGTTCTTTTACTTCAATGTGTGTGCAGTCAGTCACTTAAGTAACATTAACACAATGTGCAGGTCACATTTGAGAAAACATTGAGGAGTGCCCGCATTGCTGCTGTTGTTCCCTCCACATGCAGTTGCTATTTTTTTTCAGGTTGATCAGGGCCGGTTTGGACCAACATGTGAAAGTTTTCTCGCCATTCCTCTAGAACGACAACTCCATAGATAAAGCTGTCCATCAGTGTAGGGCTAAAAACATGGGAACTGTCAGAGTTTACTAATAACAATGTCGTCTTTCCTCCTGTGCATGTGCAGTGGCAGCACGATAAAATACAGAATTTAACTGCACAACAGCTGTTAGCAAAGACAACAAGGTCAGCAACGTCTGTAATTTGTTATCTATGTCGAATTAACGCCGGGTAGTCCAGGCTCATGGGTACATACATGCATGATACATGCAGGCTTGTTTTCTTCCATAAAGTCACATGACTTGGGTGAGACCAATCACAAAGGGTGTCCTTGCCAGCCTTTTCAAACCCCTACATCTTTCCATGTCCATAGTGAGATGCTGTGCCAGAGTCTTCAAAATAAAATGGGTACTTGCTTGTCTCTAAACTGCTCCATCTTTGAGCCGCTAGACAGGACACAAGGCTCAAACACAGAAATGTGGATGTAGCCCTAATCTCAATCAGACCAAACCTTGTTAAATAGAGATTTTAAAAATTGTTAAAAAGGACAACTCCAAGGCTTTGTTCAAATCTGTCATAATTTAACTAGTTGAAAAAAGCCTTGAGCACGATTTTTTTAGGAATAGCCCTTTCCCTTCTCAGCTGCAACCAGCAGCTCTATAGGTCAGTTGGTTGGTTGCACCTGGAGGCTGAAATTTGGCATGGAGGTCAGTTAAGTGTGTGTGTGTGAAGGTGTGTGTTTATACTCATGCCCATTGGCTAAAATGGGGTGTGGCAATGGGAGTGGCCTGTTGCAAAAAGGCACATAATTTCCAAATGGCAGAGGTGGAAAGTAACTGATAACATTTACTCGCATTACTGTAATCGGATAGTTTTTTGTGTACTTTATAGTTTTTAAAATCTGTATTTTGACTTTTACTTATGCACATTTTGTTAAAAGTACTGTACTTCCCTACATTGTAAATCATATCCATTATTAAGTTTAAAAAAAAAAAAAAAGCTGAAACAATAACTTTCTCCAAGTTTTCTATGATCCGGTGTTGCGACTGCGTGCCAGTAACTGTCCATCTGATTGGCTCTGGCTGACTAACTGCAGTGCCCGAAGGTGAACAGCAGTCAGTTGCACACACCCATACAGCAAAGGGACAATTTTTGCACAGACATGCAGCGGGATGAAGATGGACAAATGATTTTACAACTAACTGTGACAACCCCAAAAAGGAACTAAATAACTTTTATTCTGAGTACATTTTAAATGAGCTACTTTTTACTTTTACTTGTGTACATTTTTACACCACTAATTTTACTTCTACATTAGTAAAATCTTATCAAGGTAACAGTACCTCTACTTAAGTAGATAAATAGTTTTTTTTTTTAGTACTCTTTCCGCCACTGCCAAATGGATTCACAGACTTGCACAAAATTTAGTGGAAAAGTTGGTCATGAGCCAAAAGAATGCTGGTTAACTGTTTGCCAACTGGCAAAAGGGGACGTGGCAATGGGAGTGGCCTGTAACAAAAAGGCGCATAACTTCCTAATGGATTCATGTAACACTGCAAAACTTTGTAGAAATACACACACATTTTCATTGATCATGGCTTGCCCTGCCATCACTTTAGCCCCACCCCCTTCCATAACTCGCCAATTGCTCGTGGTAGTCTTGTGGGAGGCATTGTTGCAGTCGGTAACATTTTGCTGCTGATTGCAGCCATTGCAAATTCACACTTGTTCTTCTCACAAGCTTCACTTTGCTGTTTGACTTAATGTTATTTCTTTGTCTTGGTGTCTTGGCAGGTACCACGACCCCTGGCTATGAAGAAAGAGGGGATCCAGACCCGCAAACGCAAACCCAAGAGCCTCAACAAGTCTCAAACTGGTGAGGTTCAAATCACACATGCTCACAACTGTCAATATTCTTTATCTGTCACAAACAAAATGTGAGTAGGGAACATTTACATTTGGTTTTCTTATTAAGATAGAGCAGCAGTTGCCCACCTCAATGCAGGTTATTAGATTGTAAACAAATCCTACTGGAAAATCAGAGCAGTTGTTTTGAACCTCACTCTCCTCACTGTGCATTGAATGATCAATTTTCAAGTGTGTTTGCTGTCTGTGAATGTGTAATGAGCTCCGTTTTGGTGCTCTACAGGGACCCCAGGCAGTGAGGGGACCCCGGTCACGTCGAACAGCACTCCCCGTGCCTCCACTGCCACAGAGGAGCCGCGCCAGATAAAGACGGAGCCGGCCACTCACAGCTTGTACACACACCACAGCGCACACGCACAGGTTGGACACATTTTGTAGCTGAATTTCAGAATATCAACTTGAATTTCAGGAAATATTCACAACCAAAGTTTTTGCCTTAGGGTCCTGGGTTGCTCACAACATACAGCTAGCACAGTCTAATAAACCCAGAAAACTGTATCACCAATAAAAAAGACAAGTAAAGGAAAAGATGAATTGTAAATCTCTTTCTTTATTCCTCTAGATTTCAGCCCTGCCAGCCTACATGGCAGCTCAAGGTGGGGCCATTCCTCTCAAGATGTCTCCTGGAGGCCACAGCGGGTCTTCTGGCTCCAAAGCTGAGCCCTGGAACAACTTAATCTTGGCCTAGACGACCTACAACCCAGCTTCTCAAACCAACCTACAATATCTAAACCCATTAAACTCTCCTGAGAGACAGAGGTCTCTAGACTGCAGACTGCTGCTCTGATGCAGATGGTCCCACAGCTGTCACACCGTGCAGCACCTTCAGTACGACGGAGTGGGAAAAATGCTCGGGAGACTCAAGATCTTAGAAATGTGAGGATACTGTGTGTTTAATCACAGCACTCGAGGACTGAATGGAGTTTGTGTTAGACAATCAATGAAGAGCAGCACTGTGATTAAATACATAAGAACTCTTGATATGAAAAACTGACAAAACAAGTGAAAAAAGCTGAACTTTGTGTGTCTTTCTCATTTTTTTCTACCAGTGCAGGAGCATTACATAAAGTGTTTAACAAATACAGTAACATAAACCAGTAACACAAAATGATAAAGGTCAGACTTCCGACCCTTAAAGGTTTTTTTATTTCAATATTTTTTTCTTCATTTTTATTTTATTATGGACAACATGTGATAGGGTCTGTTTATTTTAACAAAAACTCAAAACTACATATTTTTCTCTTGTATATGATATTTACTTGCAGATATGCCACCACAATGCAATGGAGATGAATGATTTTTTTTTGTTTGTGGTGCTAAAAGCATTGAAACTTATATTTTAAAAAGTGACCACTACATTTCTTTCCCACAAACCTCAATGTGGACAGTTTTCAGTGTTTTACATGTTCAGCAGACCATTTAACCTGTTCGAATGTGTTGAGGTTTTGCTAGACTTTGCTATAAAGTTTTTCAAAGGGTGCCAATTAACTGGGCACCACACAGATATGCAGCCATCTTAGTCCTGGTGGGGTGGCTCAGCTGCAGCAGCAATGTCTCAAAATTTAGTTATTGTTTTTTTTCTTTTGCAAAACCAAAATTATGAAGGTATAGTCACTTATTTGAGTATGACGCACGTAATTTCACAGTGCATCAAAACACCACTGAAATGACCTTTAGCAAACATGATCACCTTCTTAATGCAGGAGACAGCGCCCCCTGGTGGTCAGTTGTTGCCTGAAGTGTGTACTTTAGTCCTTTTGATTTTAAATGTAAGTCAGTATTTTGACACCTCTATGAAGAATACATGAGAACTACCTATACTGCAAGAAAGTTGCACACTACGAATGAGGATGGACTAAGCGGAACATAGCTCCCTCTGCTGACAGAAGTGCAGATGTGCACCCAAAGCTAGTATTTATTATTAAAGGCACAACCCAAAATCTCTTACCTGTAGGTTGTTTGATCAACTTTATGAAGGAGTAGGCCCATTTCACTGATAGTTTGACTGCAAAAATTAAACTTTAATTTCCTTGTGACAAGTGTTTGGGTCAAAATGTGTAAATGTAATTACCAAAATTACAAATATACAAGCATATTATGTAAAAAAAATAAATAAATAAAATAAAATAAATACTCCACTCCAGTATAATTGTAGTACACCATTTGTGTATATTGTAAGTAAAGACACAGAGAGGCATGGACATGTCTCAGTGTGCACTAACACTACCTGATGCTCTTTCTTCTGTGTGCAACTGTAGCTCTACTGAAGAAACTAATAAGTAATAATAAAGCATTTTGATGTAATGCAAATGGGATGTGTGATGTAGAGGATTTTCCTCCTTAGATCTGTTTCAAATGCCAAACATCTGTCTTATCTTTCTTGTGGCGATCAGACAACTTGTGGAGCTTTTGAATCATCTTCGGAAAACTGTATCTTTCCTATTTGTAAGAACTGTTTTGTAAATTTTACAACATCTTTGATAAAAAGCTGGATGGTGGATTGATTGAAGTCTTCAGTCAGCTTCTCCCTGAGGAACTCAGCGTACTTGTCCTGCACCATCTCCTTCCAACGCTGCTGAAATGTGAGCCGAATTTGATCCTGGACGGCATCAGATACCTCTGATCTAAAAGTGTAATCACAGGCGAACATTTGTCCCTTTTCTAAGCATTCCTTAAAACTTGTGCTTCTCTCTGAAAGCAGAGCCAGTGAAGCTTCAGTCATGGCGTTCACATCCTGGGCGATGGTTTGTTTCTCGTCCTCTGGTAAAATACTGTGCATACTTTTGAAGTAGCTCCTCCAATCTTGACCCTGCAGGATGTTTATGGTGGGGAAACTCACAGATCTCAGGAGGTGTTTCACAGCAGAAAACAGGTTTTCACATAAAGGGTTCAGATCAGTGCTCTTTTCAGCTGCTCTAATATAGCTCTCATAGTCCTCAGACTGAAGAATACAGTCCACTTGTCTGTAGTTGATATCCTTAAAGAGATTTTCTTTGGTTCCTTTGAAGCCCCAGCTTTTCATATAACCAATATGAACCTTCACTCCATAGACTCTCCACCACTCCTGAGCTTTCCGAACCAGGTTAAGCATGCACGGTACCGCGTTTCGAGCCAAACACGGGCTGTTCATGGTGAAAACAAACACCTTCCAGTCTTCTGACACAGCCTCCGACTCCAGCAGTTCTTGGGTTTGTTTAATAATGATGTCCTCGCTGTGTTCGCCATTGTTGTAATTAGGATAATAAGGCCCATACATGATGATCTCCTCCTGTTTCTCAATAACAGCCCACGAGTGCTGTTTATCTTCTGGGCCACATTCCTCAGTAATGTCTCTGTGGAACTCTGCAAATTTTTTGTTGACTGCGTTGTTGAGGTAAATGTCATTGCTGGCTTGTCTAAACTTGAGATGCTCTAGTACTTTGTTCAGAGAATACTGTGTGTCAGCCCAGGACGACAGCTGCTCAAAGAAGCTGTCAGTGTCGGTTAGTGTGCAGGAGTGACCACAGCTGCTCCTGTAACACAAAAAAATACTTTATTTTAAGGCAGAGCAGCTTGGGTAAATACCACAAAAACACTGTGGTTACTGTGGTAACTCATATACACTCAAAAATGAAATTTGGTGAGATATTTTGACACTTGTAAGCATGAAGTCCAAGTGATAATCTGTGATAAGAACTTTCTTGTCAATTTATGAGTTTATTTACTTAATGACGGAATAGTTTGACATCTAAATCTGCAGCTAGCAGCTGGTTAGCATAGCTTAGCCAACACATTCTCCCTGTCAACTCGTCACATACTGAGGTTTGATCAGAACCCCTTGGTTTCACTTCTTAAATTAACTGCTTTGGGTATGTTTTCAATGTACAAAGCCTTCTTTCCACTAAGCCTTTCTAACACAGGGTTAATCATGTGAAATTGTTGCTATTTTTAAACACGTTTACAGTTGTGACACAGACTCAGTTTGGCTACATGCAGGCACCAGAACTAGTTGGTTTGGTTTTATGAAAGGCTCAAATACGTTTGGTTTCACTGGCATTTGATCTTTTGTCTCTTGACAGAAAGTAATGTTTGGCTGTTTGTGCTTTACTTGGTGGAGCCTTTGCTGTTAGCATCCAATGCTACTATGGATGGGTTTAGATTGTAGTCACCTGAATGTATGTAGTCAACAGATCTTAAAGGGGTCATATTAGGCTTTTCTGTCTCTTTTAACCTATAAATGGTGTTACAAAGAGGGATTGTTATTTCAAATGATGCCAAAGTGTGAAATAATGAGGCAAGTGTATGTAGCAGATTGTATGTAGCAGCTGATTCTAATGGCTCTGAATGCTCTGTTCTCATCAGTTTTTAAAAAAAAAAAAAACTCAGACCACTAGTGTGTCACAGTGTGCTGGGCTTCTCTATTTATTCTATTTAAGTCAGACAGACATTACTGATGTTGCAGCTACAACTGAATCTGTGTCATCCAGGCAGAGACAACAGGAGAAAAAAAATAAAGGTTCTGCAGACATGAAGGAGAGCACATTCTTACCTAAGTTAGACGTATTATATTCTTTTTTGTTCTTATTCTTGACATTGAACGTAATTGGTCTTGCAGTTTATGTTGCCAAGAATCAGTATATCTACAGTAAAAACTAGTTAGGTCAAAACATTGCCTTATTCACACGTGAAAGAGCAAGTGCAGTTGGTGCGCTTTCACAGCAGACAGTTCATGCGGTCACAAATAATGGGCTACACACAGACGTCTGCAGAGAGGTCAGCGCGGATCCTCACAGACATGGGTGAATGACAATTTTTACGTCACGCACACCAGAGCGGACCCCTGCAGACATGCTAACATAAAATTATGAACCTAGCTTAAGCTTTTAGAGGCCAAGAAGGGGCTAAAACACAGCATCTCAGACAGAGGCAAAAATCCTGGAGAAAACAGGGCTGCCGCAGTCGGCTGTATGAGGAAACAGATGAGGTTTTTTTGAGCGTCAAAGTGTATTAACCCTCTCCAGTTGTAACCATGAATAAAATATGAACCCAAAAAAACAGCATAATATAGCCTCTTTAAATGAGAACTCCGGCCATTTTTGACCCTTCTCTTGTTTTCCTGAGGGTCACCCAGTGTTGGGGGTAGCAAAAAACGCGACTAAAAATGAGGCGACCAAACCGGAGCTATCCCTTGGCTGACGGAGCCATAACGCTAACTAGGGGGCAAGCTTTTTAACCATATTGCGCCGCAAAACACACTCAGAAAACCAATCCAAGACCTGTGGTAC
>JAQLOL010000010.1:12967508-12979763 GCA_029783665.1 Naso thynnoides
ATTTAGTGAAACACAGAATTGCTGGTTATTATTATTATTATTATTATTATTATTATTATTATTATTATTATTATTATTACAACTGGTGGGCTAGTAGTAGAAAAAGTAGTAGTGCCTTATTTAGTTTTTCACAAACAAACAAACACAGAATTTAACCAGACAAATGGCATAAAAGAGCAAACAGACACATCAAAACAATGAAAAGTTTGGCACCACACTTTTTTCCCATCCAAAATAATGGATCACTTCATATAAAAACAGATAAAGCTAAGACAGAGGAATTAATGTCCATAATTTTGTTGCTGAAATGCGACATTCACTGCGTCAGACAGCGTCTCTCTGTGAACACGGTCCGCACATCGCAGCCAACAGGTATCGTTCATCGGCTTATATAACTTTAACGAGCAGGTATGGTTTCTCCTTTAGACAAATGACTGACCAATCAGAAGCCGCGCTCCGCTGACGGTCGGCTTAGGCGGGGCATCACACCAGACGCCGTGGTAGCTCGTTGGAGGCTTCGCGCTAAGCCCATGACCGGCCAGCCAATCAGAGGCGTCAGTCGATCTGACGACAGCCGGGACTGAAAGCCTGGTCGTCCCCGTTGTGCTGCTGCATCTTGGCGACGCATCGCGTGGATGGGGAGCATCTCTCCCGGTTCAGACATCACTCTCTCAGCCCGACGACTGCAAAACCCCGAAGCAACATGGACATCCTGAAGTCACTGGGACACCCGGAGGAGATATTCAACCTGTTTAAGTTTAAAATGGGGGGCTGCAGTGCCGTGATGCCGAAGCTGGATTATGTAAGTAAACCTGCTTTTAAACGAAAAATAAACGAGCCGCGGGGATGTAAACACTACAGTGAGGTAAAGGCTGGATGCACGGTTGCATTTGCAGATTTCTCAGGTACACAATGTTCCCCTTTCACAGCATCAGACTAGAGACGAGCAACTGCTCACTCGTAGTGTACACAGTCTGCATCGAAATGGATTAACCTATATTGGTGGTCAGTTTTGCTTCTCCAAGAGCCGATGGAAGCTAGCTGGACTAATTAGATCTGCGCTCATGTGGGCTCTCGCGTCCGAGGACAGAGCGCACAGCCTGACATTACACCGCTGACTGTTTGGCTCAGAGGTCCAGCCTCTCAGGACATCCTGCTGCAGTCTGCAGCGGGAGCAAAAAGTCAAACATTTCTCTCTGATCAGTCAACTTGCTCCAGCATCTTTTTTTCCCCCACCTGCTTTGGTGGAGTTTGCAAATTCTCAAAGAATATAAAAAGCCCATCACACTGTAAGGAAAGTGCTCATTCTAAGTAGGTCACGCATGATGGGTCATACAACATCGTCGTATGAGGGGAAAAAAACATCACAGTCTGGTGCATCAGTGTCCCTTACACATGTATGACCATTGACTCTGGATTTGCGTTATATAATGAGCTTGGAGGGTTCAGCAGAGGGAGGGAGGTTGTGCGCATGTTTGGCGGCTAATCCCACTGTTTTAACACCAGTGTGACCCAGAGACAGCCTGCAGTTTTTTGTTTTTTTTTTTCCCCAGATTTATCAAAGGCCAAAGACCGGAAATCTATGCATTGTGTTTGTGATGCATTCAGGTGAATCTAAGCCTATTTTTTTTAAAAAACTTCACCTTTGTTACGGCCTCATAATAGGTGTAAATAAGTGACAGACTAACTGTTACCATAGTACCAAGGCAGGCAAATATGCAGAAATGCAGACTTCTTATGGACGTATTGGTACAGCTGTTGTACCTATATGTACATTATGACCCATCATCGGTGTTGGGTTCGATTCCCAACTGGAACAGGGCCTTTCTGCGTGGAGCTTGCACGTTCTCCCCCGTGTCTGTGTGGGTTTCCTCCCACCATCAGAACATACATGTTAGGCACATTAGGTTAGGTTGGCCCAATGTGGCGGCGAGCTCAGTCGCAGCGGCTCAGTACTGACCCTCCACTCTAACCTCCCAGTTTCATCATACAAATCATTGTATAATGACATTAAAGCTGCTTTACCTTTTTTTTCTATCATATTTTGAGACTTGGTAAGAAATGTGGGGTAAATGTCACACCCCTCCCTCAATCTGTTATGCACTATATTGGAAGTTTTGCCAATGTCTGATATGCCGATATTTTATCACTCACTTGGTGATAATCGATACCGATACCAATATATGTGTATATTTTTTCCCCACACCTAATTGCAGAGACCATCAAGTCTCTTCTGTAGTGGAATTTTCATACAGTTTTACTTTGCATACCAGCAAGTACAGCCATGAAATACAAAATTTAAAAGGGTGTAATATTCATTCTTTGAGCCAAATAAGGAAAATACTTGAACTTACATGATGTAAAACACGTCATACTTGTTTATGACAATTGCTTTAAAACAAAACAAGTAAGATACATCCTGCTTAAAGCTGGATGGTGCATAACAATATAGCAATACCCACAACCAGGGCAAAGTTGGCCTGTTTCACAAGTGACAAAGTAAGGAAACATGTTTGTCAAAAGGGAACATGTGATATATAACAGCAGCCTGTTATTTTATCGGTTATTATATTGGTGCATATCAGCATTCTGGCTTATATAAGATAGTTGAGTTTGAAGCCAATATGGGCCGATTCCAATAATGTGCCGACAATATCGTGCATCCCTGCAATTTATCCTGTCATGTTAGCACTAAGTTGGGTCGACCAGTAGCAGGCATATATTTAACATCTGGAAGACCCAAATGTGACCCTCACTGTCCTTTGATGAGACACCTGACATAATAACAGGCCTAGTCATATCTGCTAACATAATGATCATATCTGCTGTGTAAAAAAAAAAAGAAAAAAAGATTTAATTGCATCCTCAAGCAAAGTGAGTTCTAAAGTCAAAGTGTTCAACAGGTAAATTCCCATTTTAATTTCATATTAAATGTCACTTGTTTTTGGCTGCATTTACTCCGTTTTTGCTGTGTTCTTTTGAATTCTGACTTTTTTTTGTTTCATGTCTTGTTAAAAAGCCTGCAGGTATGTAACCAGTGTGTCAATCAATTTGTAGCTATTTGAAGAGAAGTTCATTTTTGTGGTTAACCATAAAAATCTTGGTCATAAGCCAGTTCTCAGTGACCTACGTATGTTGTTTTAAGGACTTTTGTGCTGTGAAAACACTTTTAAATTCATTTCAAACAGCTTCAAATAACCCCCCAAAATCCAAATTATTGTCAAATTGGAGATACTAGATTCTGGATAACAGAGTTTTGCATGCGTGATGAACATTCTCCTGCCTTTTTGGCATGATTGACTTGTTTTCTGTATTAATCCTAAAAAAAAACATGGAAGCAAAGATGCAGGAGTTTTTAAATCATGCATTGCAGTCACAGCGACTGGAGACCCAAACATAGACGAGCCCTTTAAATGTGATTAGACAGGATTAAGAAGATCCCAGAGGTTAACTTTAAGGGGAAATCACCACCACTTAGCTAAGTGCACACACTTTACACATTTGATTACCTGTTTTTTTCATTAAAAGCTCTACTTTAACTTATCTAAAGTCACATATATGTTTATGTATCTCGTGGGTTAGCACGTCAGGCTAAAGCTGCCTCACTTCTTCTTTACATGCACATTAGAAAACACGGTTTTCTGTCGCTGGTGTTGTTTTGGTTGGAGGTGGGCGGGGCAGCGGAATCATAACAGTAGATCTACAAACGCTCTGCACGGACCCCGCCCACAAACAGAGCGAGCTCAGACTGTTTGGAGATCAGTGGACGGCTCGTTTCGGCTCCTTACACGCCCCCTGCCTGGTCACCTCACTCGACCTCTCAGCTCGCTTGTCCTCTAAATGGGTTGTGTGGATCAAACTCCCCCACCAGCCGTGGCGACGACGTGGAAATGCCCGGATTATAGCTGCGGGGTCGGTCGAGCTGTCAGGTTATTCGTATGGCCGGAGCTTGCTGCAAGTGTCCAGTCTCTCTGTCCGTGTTCAAGCGCTCTCTCTCGGTGACGCCGCGGGGCTGCGGCTCGGCTCCTCGGTCCCTCCTTCTGGGTTGGAGGCTCGGGGAGCGGGGCCTGCAGGAGGCCGCCCGACCCTCCAGCGCCCTCAGATCCGCAGGCTTTTACCGACACACGGCCTTCCTCTGTCTGTCTTGCCAGGAGTCCATGAGTGAGAGTCTGCGTACCTGCTACCTGTACCTGAACCAGACGAGCCGGAGCTTTGCAGCTGTGATTCAGGCGCTGGACGGCGAGTTGAGGTGAGTGTGTGAAGCTCCGCTGCGGCAGCTGCTCCAGGTGTGCAGGGGTGTGTCTGCGGGCATGTTTGCTTTCCCAAAGCGCAGAGCACGGGGCGTTGGCTGGGGTACTTCCCCTTTTCTTCAGCGCTACTTTTCTGTGTGAAATGTGCAAAACAACAAGATACATCTTAAAATAGCAATATTGCAAAACTGCCAACAGTTTGGACTCACCTGCATTTGGATCCCTTGTGTTTTTTTATTGATTAGTGTGTCTGTGTCTGATCTCTGCAGCACACAGTTCAAAACTCAGTTGATGGTTCGGCCTGTGGACTCTGACAGCAGTCACAGCTCCTACACATGCCCTCCAAAATAAATACTTTTGTCAGACAGGGACTCAGAATGAATGCAGCGTCCTTTATTTTGTAGACAACACTTTGCACAAAGACAGCTTACTAATAATGACTTAATAATTCAGCAGCATCATCAACAAACGAAAGGCCTGTTGACATCTTCACTGTAGTACGCTGGTTCATACTGCAGAAAAAAGTATTTATGTTGATTTAGGAAGGGAAGCACAGTATGACAGATCATATTACAGAGTCAGAGTATCACATAAGGTTACAAATAGTTAATTGAAGCTGTCAGGGGGCTTTCAGGAGCAGGGCTGCACCACACCACGCTCTCCAACCTCCCATAAATACACACTAAACCCTCTCCTCCTTTATAATTCTCATATTCTCATATTCACATTTCGTATTCAGTAGATTCTGTTATACATTGATATGAATCCTCATGTTGGAGACCCCCCCCCACCCCCCCCTTTGCTGTAGTGCCTCCTATGGGTTCATTGTAATTTTTTTCTTCTTCGTGTGACCAAACTCAAGGCAGAGCCCACAACAATGTTCATGCAAAGTTTGGCATTGATCAGAGTAACGGCCACTGAGTTTTGGCCATTTAAAGTCAGAAACACAGCTGTAGCGCCCCCCTGTGGGTGCTACGACACGTCCGATTCTCCCTCAAATTTCATGGGTTCTTGCTTGGCCCAGTCTACAGCCTTCCTCCAAGTTCCGGGGGAACTGGCCCAGTAGTTTTTCTGTAATCCTGCTCACTAACAGACAAACAAACAGACAGCACCGCAAACAATACCTAAAAACCATGTGAAGTGTAGAAAAAGTGCTTTTGATGGAGCCTGCGGGAGAAGATTTAATGTGTCTGGGGAAAAAAGTAACATTAAACCACCAGTATCATTTATTCGATATGATCAGATTGTCCTTTTGACCTGTAATGACCTTCTGCAGGAATCCAAAAGCAACCTGCTGATATTACAGACACAGAAAGTAGCTGCTGCTGCCAGGTGTCGTGTTTACGACCACTGTATAGGTCAAAACTGTCAGCTGTTTTGTACATACACATCTTTAGTGTGTGTGTGTGTACTCAATACATCCCGGGTCAAAGTGGAATCCCACATATAGACAAACCTAACCTGGGACAACCCCCCCCGCTATTTTAGTTGTGTCCTGAATAAGTGACAAGGCCGCCTATCTGTCAGTCTCATGTCCTCCCTCCTGTGTCTTTGGTCCAGACATGCAGTTTGTATTTTCTACCTGGTGCTGCGAGCACTGGACACAGTGGAGGACGACATGAGCATCCCTCTGGAAAAGAAGGTCCCCATGCTGAACGATTTCCACACCTTCCTGTACCAGGATGAGTGGTGCTTCACTGAGAGCCAAGAGAAAGATCGACAGGTTCTGGAGGATTTCCCCACGGTCAGTCGCAATGCATGCTGGTACATGGAAGAGTACACAAGACCAGCCAGGCTTTATTTACACATGTATACCTGTTTGTAAGCTTGTTGTCTAATATTTATGATGATACATGCTAAAAAACACAGTAATAAAATATTTGTCACCTAGATTAAAGACTGTTCAATAAAGCATTAACTATTATCTTTATATTGTACCAATCCAGATATCACTGGAATTCAGGAACCTCGCTCAGGAGTACAGAGACGTCATCTCCGATATCTGCCACCGCATGGGGGTGGGAATGGCTGAATTCCTGGAAAAGAAAGTGGGATCCATGAAGGAATGGGACCTGGTAAATAAAAACCTTGTATAATCATGATGCTAGGATAATATCAGACACACATTAGAAGTATGATGTGTTAAAATAGTAAAAGAAAGCGAATGACTTTCATTTGTACTTCGTCACATATTGGCTGTAACATCAGAGCTGAGTTAACAGATTAAAGCAGAGATACTTTGCTTTTGTCGGAGGTTTCTCTGACTTGGAAGAATATTATTGCTGTTTATCTCTGTCTGTGACAGTTCTGGATGTAATTTGAGTTTTGAAAACAAGACATATTAGCAATCAGGAAGCTAACCTTTGATTTATTGGCACTGATTATCCGCCTTGTGATCAGCAGTCATGACTGATGACAATCTCTCTTAACTGCAGCTCTATTCTATCCTAATAATATATTTTTGATCATTCTGGAGTTTAGTTTGATCAAGTTTTACAAAGATACAAAAAAACACGCTAAAAATCAGAATGAAACCCATCCTGTTTTATCCTCTGTGCAGTACTGTCACTATGTGGCCGGGCTGGTTGGTATCGGTCTGTCTCAGCTGTTTTCTGCGTCCAAGCTTGAGGACCCCGAGGTGGGGCGGGACACCGAGCTTGCCAACTCCATGGGCCTGTTCCTCCAGAAGACGAACATCATCCGAGATTATCTAGAGGACACGCAAGAGGGACGTGCCTTCTGGCCACAAGAGGTGAGAGAACGTGCATTGAGCCTGTTTGTTTTAGCTGAGTGCCTGACCTGAGCCCACAGGCGGGCAGCATGGTAGATAGAGAAATGCTCCTGAGTACTTTCCATTGTTGAGCCGCTCACACTTAAATATTTACTCACATTTTATCAGCAGAAAATGTAGATTTTGCAGACAGATTTTCTGCAGTTGTGTCACGCGTCAGTCTTACATAAATCTTCTTAAATTTTTGAAACTTAAATGCATCTTTGTTGTTCTAGTCATTGTTTACTATTTTAGCAATCGCCCAAGTTATGCAAAGTTTTTACAGTTGTCATTTTGCTACTGCTGCACGTTTCATTCCCAAAGTCCCATTTGTTTGACACTGTTAGCACTCCGCACCGTGCCCAAATATGGCACCCTTTGTCGGCCCTGGCATGGTTGGAAGACGTGGGCTTTGGCACGGTATGGATGCACATGCACGAGCACAGGCACGGAGCGCCGACATCATCATTCGCCTTAAAGGACAACTTCGGTCATTTTACACATGCAGCTCTATTGCGCAAGCTACCCGAGACTTGCTATCACCAAAGACGCGACAACACTTAGTCCAGCCACATAGCTGTTCCCCCGCGCGGGTACGCAGCACTTACTGCTAAGCCATGGGTGCAGAATTTTAAACTGTGTTTTCAACATCTTAATATACTCCAAATCAAACCCCAAAAGATATGCAACATCAGCAGACACCCTACAACACAGCACGTTAGCACGTATGACTCAAAATGAATACACACATGGTTAAAACAGTGTGTTTGTGCAAGCAGTCTCTCTCACCGGTTTGTTTACAGGCAGGTAGTCCAAACTAGCAGATCCTCCAGCAGGGTATTACTCGAGAACTTTGCAGACAGAAATCGTATTCCAGCATTTTCAATTTAATGTCCATTCAGTGCTAACCATTTAGCAGCTAATGCTAGGTCGCTGTGTGCTGCAAACGCATCAACAGAGTGAATCAGTGTCAGTGTAATTCCTCAGGTTGCTGAAACATTTCGGTGCAAAAACATTTCGGTGCGCTGATGTTCCATTAGGAAAATGAAATAAAATTTAAGGTGAACTACTCCTTTATTAGAACAAGCAATCAGCAGTGATGAAAAGAGAAATTCTTTTGGTGACGAAGAGTCGTGAACTTTTCTGTGACTTTACATTTTTCATCTGAAAGAAAAAAAAAGGCCAACAGGTTATTTCAAAACTCGACTTTAATGCTCCAGTTGAGCTTTGAGCGTCTGTTTAAACGCAGCTTCATCAACAAACTTCATTTATTTAACCAGGCAGGTGATGATGAACAAACTATCTGCAGAGGCGAGCTGTCACACACGGGACTGTCTCCGACTCATTCGTCATTATTTGGGCCTCTTGTGAACGGCGCAGGTGTTTCACACGAAGTTCTTTCTCTTTGTGGACAAACAGGTGGATTTGTCTCAGCATGTCGGTCCTCTGGGTCAGAACCACACACTTTGTGTTTGCAGCGTCAGGCAGAGAGATGTTGGTGTATTTTCGGCATAACGAGGCAGGAAGTGAGATCTGACCACGTGTCACTGTGATGGAATCGTGACCAGGTGTGAGCGAGCTCAGGTGAGGAGTTGTTTCAGTGTTTTGGGGTCTGCAGGATGTGAGAGCTGCTGCAAACAGCAGATCCGCTGAAAAACAACAACAAAACTGTCATTTAACAAAGAAAAAAGCCATCAGTTCCTCTTTTCACTTCCTGTTGCTGCAAACGCATCATTTCCGTCTGTTTCACAATAAAATCCCTTTAATGGTTCAGAGTCTCTTCCTTAAAACTTTTAGTGTGATGCATCGAAAGGAAGTGTTGCTCCACTGAGAGAATCAGATTATTCAATCAGACTAACGCTTCCTCTCCGTCAGATCTTCATCAGACACTCGACAGTTTGGGCCGATCGCAATAATAAAATCCATGTCAGCTGCCGCATCACATTCCTCATTGATGACTTCATCACTTGGCTGCGGTGATGAACAGGTAACATCTGCACACTGTGACGACGCTGCTGGGTGTGGTTACAGGTGCACCAAAACACAGCAACATGTTTGTGTCATGAGCTCGCAGATACAATTTGTTCACAAACTGAAGTGGATCTGGCGTGAAGAGGATCCCGACTTATGCTCAGATTAGAGTCACAAAGTTGATTCAGCTGAAGAAACTTTGTTCGTGAAGAGATTCCTCTGCTCCACTTTACTGGACAACTGATGTAACAGCAGGATTTGCCTCCAGCTGCTCCTCAGTGTTTGTTCTGTTTAAAATCTTTCATATGCTGTCAAAAGAACATTAATCTGCAACTAGCCTGCTCAATTTCATTTAACATGCCAAAATGTTGGAGAATAAACCGGTTTTATTTCACAGTGATCTGAATGTCTGTCTTCACTGTTCTCTGCTGTCTTACAGCACAAACAAACAAAAATAACCAACAGTCGTTAAAAATCATCATGTGAAAAGAGCTTCAACGTTTCAAAGTCTCACGCCCCCTCGTGGAAACGACAGTAACACAGAAAAAGTTTTGGATTGTTTCATTTTTCTACAAATTAGAGGCTTACATCCCAGCTGTCGGGTATCACAGCTCGTCTCAGTTCGGGTACTTTCACACTCACACAGTTCACACTGACTGTACCTTGCTGTTGAGGTGACTCATCTCACCCTCAGAGATTTTCAATCAGACTAGAAGCTGTTTCACTTTTTCATTACAGTACTTTGAGTTTGTCACTAAATACAGGCGTACCTTTTTCAGGGTGAAAGCCGACTGTTTGGAAGTCAGCGGCGATGTTTTCAGACACAAGGAGACACAGCTCGTCACGTTTTGCTGTCCGTAGATTTCTGGGTTGATTTTATTTTGTCACGTTTTGTTAAACCTGAGCTGCTGCTTTTCCAGGTTGACACTGCACATTATCAATAACATTCAATTCAACTGAAGTCAAGTGATTTTTTTTGGTGACATTTATTCACAGACTACACAAGTAAGTACACAGTACACACAGTGTACACAATGTACTGATAAAAGTATCTGAACTGAGACACAATGAATATTTGACATTTTATTTTGAAGGCTGGACTTCCAGCTGCATCTCTGAGTATTTCCAGAAGTTTCTGATGATTCTTGGTATTATTCATCGGATAATAAAAATTCATCTCACTCAGGAAGTGACGTCAGTAAAATCAGTCCTGACCGACACAAACCTCAAGCTCCTCCTCCTCCTCCTCGTCCCCTCATCTGTTTCCTTTCGGACAGACAGACAGATGTCCTGTTGATTGACAGGTTAGGGGTCACTTCCCTCCTTTGTCAGCCATCTTGCTGAACTTCTCCTCCAGGTCCTGAGCACTGATGTGAGGCAGGCCGTCGTCCAGAGGACAGCCATCCACCAGACTGTTCATCGGAGTTGGAGGAACCCGAGACTCCTCCTCCTCCTCCAGGTCTCCCAGGCGACAATCTCCCAGGCAACCATCTCCATCCCGCTCTTTCAGGAAGTCCTTAACAATAGGGAGGAGCTTCTTACGGGACGCCAGAGAGTTTCCTTTAAAAAAAAAAAAACAAGAAATGTAAACATTTAAAAGTTTTATTTTCAACGTGCGATCTTTTGTTTACAATAAAATGTAAAAAGTTTCAAAATTCTAATATGGCAGAAAAATGTTCATCTTGTATATTGTGTAATAACAGTGAAACATGTCTGATGGTGAAGACGCCAGGTGTTGCTGCAGTTTGCACCGCCCCTTTCTGCTAACAGGTAAATCTCACCTGGGCAACTGTGCTTTGACTGCAGCTTCAGAGGAGGCCGAGTTTACCTTGCTGATATGCTGTGACGTGAGGATGGGGGCTGCCGATTGGACAGAGGTTGAGGGCGGGGTTACAGGCATGTTTCAGGTGACGACTCATCTAGGGAGGGAGGAGACCTGAGTTGTCATGGCAACTCAAACTGATACAAAATATCACTGAGTGAGATGAAGGAACAAGCAGTACTGTAAGTATAAGAACAGAAGTAACTGCAGTAGTATTATGCAGAGTACTTGCCGTTACTTGTTGCAGTTCATTTGCATGTGTATCTGCAGTGTGTACCTCTTCCCTGCAGGTGGCACTATGGCTGAACACAGCGAGCTCTCTGATAGGCTGCTTGCTCTCAGTGAAGGAGATTGTCATCATCAGCAGCAGGTCAAATCCAAACTTCAGGCAGAAACCAGAAAGCTCCTCCTCCAACTCTGCCCTCTGCAGGAAGTCCTGAGTCACACACACACACAATTAAAAACAGGAAAATACTGTCCTAGTAATACAATGTAGTGCAGTGTGTGACAGGGTGTGAAAGTGTGTACTACAGAGTAGTAAAGTATATGTTAGTGTGTACAGTGCTGACTGACCTCCAGCTTGATGTACAGAACAGAGACGGCAAGATTCAAACTCCCTGAAACAGATTTCATGTCCTTCAACAACATCTGCTCAGTGTTCAGACCTGTGGACAAAATACTGCAATTAATCCTTCAAGATAATACAACTCACACCCCAAATACTTCAGTTTATTCTAAGATACTTCAATCTCTAAAATACTGCAAATACGGAGGATTAATTCAGATTCTGTTGAAAATGACACACTGACATGACAAACAGACCCACTTCCAACCTGATTACAGTTTTCTGTGACTGACCTGAGACATCAAACTTGGCGTTGTTAAGAGTCTGGAAAAGAGCGCCTCTCGGTGGAAGAGCAGGGAAACGACACTCCAACACTTCAGCAAACCGAGCGTCTTTAGGAGTCACTTTACCTGCTGATGGAGCCATGTTGACACAGTCCAACACCACCGCAGCTACACAGTGTACATGCAACACACATTTAAGATACACAGTACACACAGTATACACACAGCACACACATTACGCATTCAGTGTGTGCAAAAACACACACAGAGGATTTGGAAACAGAAATAAGAGATAATCCTAAAATCAAAGTTTATAGCAAGGAGCTAATAAACACCTATTACCTGCAAAAAGGATGTGTACAGGTGTGTGATGATGTGTACAGGTGTGTGTGATGACGCGTACAGGTGTGTGATGACGCGTACAGGTGTGTGAGGACGCGTACAGGTGTGTGAGGACGCGTACAGGTGTGTGATGACGCGTACAGGTGTGTGATGACGCGTACAAATTCTTAGTCATCTCTTCTCAGCCACTGCTGCCTTGCACTTTTCTCAGCCATCTGTGTGGCATTGAAGCTCTGCAACTCACAGCTGTG
>JAQLOL010000010.1:13037000-13058575 GCA_029783665.1 Naso thynnoides
AAACCCTGAAAATGGATATTTTATTAACATTTAAATGGGCTAGAGGACATGACCAGACCAACCCAACAGGCCAGGGTGTGAGCTGTGGACCAACGCTGCATGGAGCTTTAATTTTTTATTTGTTCCACAGGTATAAGTAATTTCTCACAGCACAAAACCTGTCCTCAAATGATTGTGGAGGAAACATTAATGAAAACACTTGAAAAAATTAATACTGTTTACCACTCATTGTTTTCCCACAGGCTTCGATACTCTTTCAGTGACTTCACATTGCATGAGTCATTTCCGCCGACCGCTTTCTAGGAATACATTTACGTTTTTTTAACATCTCAAACATCAGGCTGCTAAGCTCATGTGACATAACTTTGGAAGTCAGATGCCATGAACCCCCGAGCTATAGAAAGATGGCAAAAGACTCAGCATATCTCACATGTAATATGGATGAATTATCACATATTTCACATACAGGCATAGTAGCAGATATATTGGATTAATTGCAGTTACAGCCTGTGCAATCAGTTGTAACTATAAGGATTTTTATTTGACGTAAGCCCTGCAGTCCCTCTTTTACATTAGTTTCACTACATTAGAGTATTCTGCATACTGGAGTTTTTATCTGCTACCTTTTCCACTTGACATGACTGCTTTCAGCTGGTTTCCTGTATATAGTGCCCCTTTTGCCTTCTAGTTATGTAAGCCCTGAGCACAGAACCCTGGAGGAAAAGCACAAAGAGCAGGCAGACATCAGATCGTTGAGTCTGTGATATCAGACCCACGGGGGACTAAATTATGGACTGGTGAAGCCAAGGTGGTTTTTCAGGCATCCTCACTGCACAGCCGCTACAGCTCATTTATTTTCCTATTGTTTGCTATTCTTTATACTCCTATGCTGAAAATGGAAGTCCTTACACTGAATCAGAGACATTGCTGAGACTGGTGAGTGTTATGTCGAACCAATGGGAATTTGTCCAAATATGTGTGGTCAGAATAATGGGTGGTTGGAACAATGGGCAGTCCCCGTTTTATCCACACTGTACATCCAAGACTGTACGTGTTAATTGCAGGCATGGATTCAAAAGAACCTTCTATTTAAAAACAACAACAACAACAACAACAACAGTAACAACAAAAAAATCTAATAATTTTGGTGTTCTCTACTCAGATTAATTGGATCATATTATGCTTTTCTATCTCTGTCAACCTACAAATGATGTTACAAAGTTGGATTGCCATTTTAAATGATGCCAAAGTATGAAATAATGAGGTAAGGGTATGTAGCAGTAATCCCCGTGGATTGTTTCTAATGGCTCTGAACGCTCCGTTCTCATCAGTTTTTTTAAATTTCAGACCACTAGCATGTAACAGTGTGCTGGGCTTCTCTATAGGTTCATCTGGGAGGTGTGTGTTTGAACTGGCCAATCAGAGCAGAGTAAGGCTTTAGAGGCGGGGCAGGAGCTAAAACAGAGCATCTCTGACAGGAGCAAAAATCCTGGAAAAAACAGAGCTGCTGCAGTCGGCTGTGTGAGAAAACAGCTGTGAGAAAACAGATAAGTTTTTTTTAACATCAAAGCATGTTAACCTGCTCTAGTGGTAACCAAGAATAAAATGTGAACCCCCAAAAATGAGCATATTATCACCTCTTTAAAGGACCATACCAGCTTTACTGCATGTCATTGTTTTTTGTCAACATTGGCCACATAAGTCCCAAAATTCTACCCATTTTTCCCCAAAATAGCTTTATCTATGAGATATTATGTTTGTTTGCATTTTACCCATATTCAATAAATGTAACTAAAACTGTGTGACAACGTCAGTTAAAAAGAACATCATTGTCAAAATCTTTCTTCACACTAGTATTCAAGCTAGGAAGGCAGCATTTGTAAGGAACTATTCTTCCAGGCGTAATAACTTTATTCTCAATGGCTACCAGCTCCCCTCTCTCTCTCACTCAGCGATTATGACCAAATAAACGCAAACGTCCTTTGAAGAAGGGTGAATTACTGATACTTAGCAACTTTCACACTTCCTATAGTGTCTCTATACCCTGTTTCAACATGAGTGGCAGCAAATGGGTTTTGAAAATGCAGTCTGCAATCTACTTAAGTATACACAAAGTCAGATTTGAACAACTCTGCACAAAGGGGGATGTGACCTCTGTGTTTTACATCAGTGATGGTTGATGCTTTGACAAGTTACAGTTGATGGACAGTGTCTCTCAGATGCTGAACATTTAATTTGAAGTTTCAATTATCATCATTATCTTGTCGTTGTTGCTGTTTACATTCCACCTGATGCTACTTCAAAAAATTGCACAGACTTCCTGTGTGTGTGGGTCCACATGTGTAATTATAAAAGTAGCTCAAATTTATACAGTATATTGCCCTTTCATCCTATTGTTTTGTATTGTAGGAAGGACTACAAACTTTAATTTCATTGCACAATCTTGTGCTGCAAAAGGTGGAATAATTTAGTTTCTACCTTGTGCCTCACTGTAAAGTCCAAGGGGACTATGTTGAAAAATAAATGGTAGAGTTTTTTAAGACTGATTTCTTCTACCTCAGGCTATGAACTAATCAGTCCCCTCTCATATGAGCTGGGTCTTATGAGTCTCCAGCCAGCATACTTTACATGACACTAATCACAGTCCTCTAACACCCACATTGACTGGGAACATGGATGTTAGCGGCCACTCACTGCTAATTAACTCTTCACACTTCTGTAAAGAAAAAATATGTGCAAGTGCTAGCATCTGTGCTGTGCACCGTGCAGCAAACCAATTTGGTGTTTGCTGACTCTAACATTACTGTAACTGTTGCTCACATTGGCACAAAAGCAAATATTGTAATCAATTTATGTCATATGCCCCACACACTGACATACAGTATATTGTTTTACTGTTTATTTGTTATATGAAAAAACATATCTTTTGCTTGTTTGCATCTTGTTTTTCAATCTTTAGTCCCCAAACTATTGTTTATAATGTGTTTGACATGTCTTTGTGGTTAGATGTGATCAACAGGTAATATTAAGGTGATTAATTTTTTGCACCTACAGTACATCTACAGTATCTCCTTCTCTCTGTCTGCATTGCACTGATTTCCATGTTTGAGTTATAATGAGTTACTATTATCCTTCCACTCATCAAATAGCTGCACAGTCAATTCCATAAACATCATGGTTTTTAAAAAGCACATGTGGTTTTAGTTCAGAGACAAGTAAAAAGCAAACAACAGGTATCAGTTAACTCTTCTGAGTTTAATCTGTTTGAGGAGTGGAAACTTTTAGGCATTTTTTGTTGTTATTTATAGTTCTCATTGGCTTGTGCGACACACAGCAGATTGGTTGCTTTGGTTTTAGTCTTTGAGTTTCCAGGAGAAACTTAATGACTAATCATTACAGCCCAGCAAAGCCCCTTTATATTCTCTATGTCCAGCATGACTAATGGTGCCTTCTGGCAGAACTGTGATGTGTGTTTTCGTGTAAATGTGCATTCTCTACTGGCTTGTATATGGACAGAAGTTGTTGTGTGTCTTGCAATGTGGCAAAAAAGTCTGCCATTATTATTTCAGAGGAATGTATCGATCTGTGTACGCTGCTAGTTTATTCCACTGCTTTCAACAAAAAAAAATGAGATGGCAACAGTCCAATGAGTTCAGCACAAAAGACACAAAACCAGCAGAACTTCTTCCTTTGCTGAAATTTGGAATATTGCTCAAAAAACAACTGTGATTTAGTGACCTAGGTTTTCATTACAAGAACAAACTGTCTGCATTTGAGATTGGTTTCCAGGAGTCTGTTGACATGGCAACCTAAAAATTGCATTCAGTTCTTCCAAACAGTTAAGTACTCACTGTCAGTTTAAAGAAAAAACAAATCCCGAACTTTTCTAGTGTTTAGAGTTATTTATGGTGCAGCTTTTGCCCTGACTCTTGAACAGCACATGTCTCTATAGCAGCTCAGTTTAAAATTTATGTTTGCGTTTGCATTTCCTGAATAATATGGCTATGTTGACTACAATAAAATGACATATTGCACACACACATAAAAGGAGGTGAAAATGATTCACAGACCAAAACAAGCTCATCATCATCATCAACTCACCACAATCATCTTCTCTACTCTGGCGATGCCCTTCCCAAAAATGGTCCCCAGCTGGTCCCCGACACCAGCCAATAAGAATCCAAACAGAGGAATCCCCAGTAGAGCATAAATGATACAAAAGATCCGCCCACCTTCTGTGTGAGGAGAGATGTTCCCAAATCCTGACAGAGAGGAGACACAGATAGTTGATCAAATTCAGAATGTGAATATAAATTAGCTGCGACATACAGTGGTATGACAGTAGTGTGCTGGTTCCAAAAAAAGATATTGTAAGGCCGTTATTTTTAAGGGTGCTTCTGGGATGACATACGTATAAGGAGTGGTTGATAAGTTCATGGCCTAAGGGCTCGTGTCCACACAGTGTTTTTTCAGGCAGTGCAGCACTGGCAGTGCGCTCGGGAGTGCTGCAGGATGAAGCACTTGTGTACTGAGAGATAAAACGCTGCACATGCATCTTGTCTCTATGACAACAATATCTTGAAAATGGTTGCTGAATGATTAACACTTGCTTTTACTATCTTTTTCTAACTGAAATATTTTTTTCCCTCTTACCTTTGTATGGATGATGAGCTTAATACTAATAATGGCCCTGCTGTCACAGCTCCAGAGATTGCATACAGAGGAAGCATGTGGGTGCATGATACAATCCGTAGGAGGCAAAAATATGTGAATGCTATCGTCCTGTCCAAGATATAAGATTATGATGACTGAGAAATTTTGAACTGGAAGCGCTCAGAGCGGCTGCACAAAACAGGCGGAGCGCTCGGAAAAAAGATGCTGGGTGCTGCACTTTTTCTCCAGGCTGCTGCAGATGCTTTCTCCTTATTGAGAATGATAGTAAAAAGATGCTGGCACTCAAAAAAACACCAGGTGGACACAGGCTCTCAGACTTCAATGATCTTTTGTTAAAAAAAAAACAAAACAAAACATGCTTTTGATTGATTCAGGTCTTAATGTTGACAGTCTAGTGCAAATTAACTGACTTTTCCATATTCCATTATAAATGTGTGTACTGACTGCCATCTACTGGTTGAAACACTGCTAATGCAAGGCAGTTTTCTAAAAGCATTCTCATTGGTTGATAAGGTGAAATGTGATGTCACAAGTGTTATCTGCAGGCTAAGGCCAGTTGCCAGGAAACCAGAGGATTCTAGATGCATTTTTTGAATTTCAGGAATGAGGCACTTCAGTTAGAACTCTGGGGATTTAGTTACACTTTAAAAGTGTGTATTATATAAACACACACACACACACACACACACACACACACACACACAATTTCAGTTCATTGCCCACCATCTCTCATCTTTTTCCCAAACTTGTTGTCATAAAGTGCAGCTAGAAAAGTATGTGAGGATTATTTCTGAATCTCAGTAAACAAAAATCTCCCAGACGTGTGGCCAGTGTAAATTTGAGGCCACACGTCTCACAACACATGACTTAAATGAATTAACATTTCGTAAGGGCTTTGCATGATGAACTGCATCCACTTTTCTCTATTAATGGAGTCATCTGTCTGGGGATGAGGGCTGCAGGGTGCCTTCTAATGACTTTCCAGTCTCATTCATACTGGAGTGACGTCTCAATAAGAGGAAAAAAAGTGTCAATCAACTCTCACTGATTCGGTGATTAGTTCAACGGGAGATGGAAGCAGGATTATTTTTTAACACCTCTGGGTGACTCTGCTGCAGAACAAATGAAAAACACCAACTCCACTCAAAGCCGCTGTCACCGCTCCTCACCTACAAAGCACTTAATGATCAGAAAGGCACCATCATAATGAAAAGAGCTTGTAGTATGCTATCATATGACTACAACACTAAGGTCTCAGGTTACAAACTGGTGGTCCCAGAAATCTCCAAAAGCAGAATGGGAGCCCGAGCTTGAAAGCTTTATGAGGCAAGGCTTTCATGTGAGTTAGGCCTAAATGCAGGCTGTGCCTCAGACTCATGCTGTAGTTTAAAATGTCCCAGCATGCTTTTGTATTTTTTGACCAGTGACCTGTTGTATGAACTAATGTCAGATGCCCCAAATCATATCAAAAAAAGAAATATAATGTATTAGAACTCCCAAAAGTGATAAATATTGCATGTCAACTGTATCTGATATATTTACTGTATTTGCAATGTAAGTTCTTCTCAATATTGTGCAGAGCTAGTTTGGACCATTGGCTCTTCAGGATGGGCTCTAACCAAGTTCAGACGTTACACTGGTGGCAGATGTGGGATCTCTCCAGCGCTGTCTCTCTTGTTGTTTAAGTCATCCCAGTTGAGCCTTGTTCCTGGCGTGCGTGGGCACGCTTCTAGTAACACGGGACAACTGAAACATGTAAACAGATGCATGTCCATTTGCTAGCAGGCCTGGCAATTCAGTTGTTTTGATACTGCGGCTGTTTGTGCTACAAGAGGTCTCTGGTTTTATTCTCAGTCTACAAGTTCCTCAAGGTTTCAACCCTTGGCTCTTTGGGGTGAGCTCTAACCAAGCTTGGACATTACAGTTTACAGTACTTTTACTATTCCCTACATACATATTTATTATTTTAGCTTTGGTTGTTTTGCTGTTGCTGTTTTTCTGCTGTTTTCCCCCACATAACATGTAGGCATTTTTTTAAAAGTGATTTAGTAAAATAAATTAATCAATTGATTAATTAAAAAAACTAACCAACATGAAGAGATAAATGTTCTTAAATGTCATCTTTATTAAAACAAAGATTTTAGCATTTAGATGATGTTTATTAGACTAAAGCGCAGACTAAGGTCAATTAGCTTACCACTTGGCTACAAATGTGCCTGCTGGAATAATTCATTGATCTTAAGATTCTTTGCTTATGAGCTAAAGTCTTGAAATGGATAAACCCATTAATCAGTACGGGTCACAAATCGCTGCATTTATGACTATAATAATGAGGACATTTCATTGCTGCATGTTGTTTGGGCTGTTCCATCTCTGCGACAATACAAGCTCAATGACTTTCTTCAAACTCATTAAGTGTTGGAAAGCACAACATTTAGCTGAAAGACTTTACGTACTTACGTAAAAACAAACAGTGCTGGATTTGTACTTTTTGGAGCATTTTTTTTGCTAAAGTCACACACTGCAATGAAATCATGTAAGCTAATTCTGTGTTTTCATTACTGTACCTCCTAATTAAATTCCATTCGAAGGCCTTATTTCCATATTGCTGTGTGCATTCATTTCTGTGTTAACTCTGTGAACAACAATGTTGAAATGAAATTAAAATAATCTAGAAAGTTTCTGAAGACGTTTTGTAAGTGTCCCTACTAGTAAATATATCTATACTGTGTGCATTGGAGCTATATGATGCTGGGTCTGAGCCCTGCTGTCGTCACTTAATAAAGAAGTTATGGCTTGTAGCTTAAATAAATTGCCTGCTTTAACCTTGATGAAAAGCAGCTTAAAGATTCTAAATATTTACTAAGGTGGAAAGCAGTCTAACAAATATGATCCTATAATAATAAGATCCTTTGTCTCTTTTGATAAGAAAACAGTGGTAAGTCAGACATTAGTAAATCGGCTTTTTGTGAAGAGCTACAGTAGCTCAGCCTCAGTAAATCACTGCAGTAAGTGGCAGATAAACAGAAAGTCAACACACTTAATCCAAAGTGATCAGAGGTAAAAACCCACCATGCAGCTTTTATACTCTCTTTATGCATGTGATTTCATAAAACCAGATACAGAAACATATTTTCTAACAAGACAGCAGAATCAAGTTATTGCAGCACTTTAATATGTTCTGACTAGGAGCCAAAGCAGAGCCCAACAGCCAGCTAATCAGACAAGCTGAAATGTTAAGGTTGGCTTGCTGGCTTATACCGCTGGCTTTGTGTATGTGCAGCTGCTGTGCAATACCAAGCCTGCTGAGGTTAATACAACATACAATTAGAGCTGAACTCTTCATCAAGACCACAACCAACCTTCACACAGTGTAATATTGCAATATTTCAATAATGTAAGTTGTTGATAATATTGTTGTCATAATTGTTAAGTACTTGTATACATTGATGAATATACTTTAACATTTTCAGAGTGTTCAACAAAGATGAATGAAATAGTTAACCAATTAGGGTTACGGTTTATATATATCAAACAGACACCCCAATTTTAAAAACCATTGTGATAATGCTAACTGACACTAGCAAAATTATACAATGTATAGTGATGACCTCACTAGATCACAGTCCAAACTTTGGTTTATTACTTATACAGTATCTCAAAATTATGTATTAGCCCTATAAATAGCAACTGAGTCATTAGTTAAAAGTTACTAATATTTTAAGTTACAGTTTTCAAATTGAAATGTTTGTTATGATTTGAAATTCGGTCATTTGATCATCATTTTCCTTATATGGTCAAAACAGAACTTCACAGTCTTCAAAGGAGTTGCTTTATTGCATCACATGGAACATACTGACAAAGTCAAGAGACAAGTTTGTTCTGTGTTGTTTGCTGCTGTTATATTCCAATCCATAGCTAGTGTTGGCTCAATACACCGTGCAGGTAGTAAGTTAGTTCAACAGTTTGGTGTTTCTGTTTCAATCTGATAATAATAAGCCAATATTGCTCCACCATCCACTTTGATTTGGCATTGAAAAAGAAGAGGAAGAGGTGGTTGAAGAAAAGCCGTTGTCACGTTCGGTACAGTACTGGTGTATTGAAGTAGGTGTTTTTTTCATTCGGTGAAATTTAGAGAAACTTTCGTACTCGATTGTGAAGTACTGAAAGTCATGGATCCATTTAAATTCAATCAACGACAGAATATGTGGTGGTGTAATGATGATGATGTAAGTAAACCAACTGATTAATTCTATTCTAATTTTTTGCAGAGATAAACTAGTAGATACGAATAACTATTTAAGTCTGTCATGTAACACAACAGCAGGCTACATTACATAAGTCCTAGTCAGCTATTTTTTACAAGTTTTGGCTTAAAGTTCCATATAGCTTGCAACTCCCCCCCCACTTTTTTTTTTTCCTGGCAACTGAGCATGCAATTTAGTGTTGCACCTTGAATAAGCATTTTATTTTCAGTTCAGCATTCTGATATTATTATAAAAACATAATCAAATCCATTGTGAGACATTGTGCTGTGTTTTAAACTCAGTTGACGAGTTGAAATGACTTTGTCTTTTGTTTTTTCTCACCAAGAGCCACCAGAGAGAAGAGAGACGCAATGACCTGAGCAGACAGGCCAGGATTTGGGAGAATGAGAGAGCTGAGAGGGAGGCCCAGATCCTGGCTGTGTGTGAAAGGCGGCACGCTGAGGAAACAGCACGTAGCATTGCTGTGCGGAGGAGACTGGGACTTCCCGTCTCAGAGGACCCGCTCTCTTTGCCACAGCCAAGAGTCAACCAGGACCCGATATTTACGACTCCCAGATACCACAGGCGTCTCAAAGCACGAAATGAGGAGGTGTCTCCTGCCTGCAACAGCAGACCGAGACCACCTACTCCTCCGTCAGCAGTACGACATGAGAGAAGAGTGCCCAGACTCCCTGTGTTGTCAAAGTGTTCCGGGGGATCACGTAAGTTATTCAATCCACAAACCGATGAGTTAGAAAGGCAAAGTTTAGCAATTTCAAAAAATCTGACCAGAAAACCTTGAGATTTCTCTTGTTTTAGATTATTTAAACAATTTCTTTTAGTCTGGGTTATATTCAAAATTCTCAATACTTAGTATAAAATACAGATATATGGGTAAAGATGTAAAGAAATGTGACGGATGAATATTATAACACATCTTAACAGTAAAAGAAGTAGAGGGTGGATACAAACTCCAGACAGCCAAGGTGCAAATGGAGAAATGTATGAATGGAGTGGAGAACTTTTGTAAAGTCTACATCCAGCATTCACCTCAGCCACCAGTGGAACCTAAAAGGAGACCCTTCACTCCTGCTCCTCCAAGCAGGGGTGTGATAGTGACACCTGTCAATCCCACTCCACCCCAAAAAGCTAGAGGCAGCGCTGCAGTGACACTGAAAACTCCCACTCCTCCCTCAACACCTGCCCCATCCAGAAGCAGAGGAGCTCGTCGTGGGACGTCTCTGCAGCCGGCAAAGACAGTTGACAAAGGAAGGGAGACAGGCAGTACCAGCCTGCAAATTCATACTTCCCTTCCTAAACCTGCAGAGAGTCTGTCACTCTGCTTGGAACTGCTCACCTCAAAGGACTGGTAAGTATTCTTTCAGCAAATTACAGCCATATCAACAACTTTTTATCAGAGCTATGCCAAAGCTATGTAGTCAGGTCTAATATTATTATATTATACTAGCTAAAACCTTGGTTGGTTATCTTCATTGCCTTCCAAGTTGTTGGTCTATTGGTACAAACTCCCCATTGCTTCATGAAAGATTTTAGTAAAGCAAAAATGTTCACACAATGACAACATTTTCAGGACCAGTGTAAATTCAAGTTGCATTGTATCAGGTTGGTGTTGTTGCTGAATAAAAGTAAACTTTAATATCTGTGTTACCACATTACAGGAAGAAGAAGACAGAAGGACTTCAAACAATCCAAGCTCTGGCACAGCACCATCCACACACACTGATGGGCAAACTCAATCAAGTGTGTCTGGCTGTGGTGGAAGAGGTATATGACATTCATGTCGTTATCATTTATCTCCATGTCTCTATGTTGTGCACACTCCAGTGCACGTGTGAAAAACTGTGAAAACTAACTTGTGATGTTAATTTTTACTCTTAGGTCCAAAATCTTCGCTCCTCAGTGGCCTGTGCAGCAATGGACACCATGGCTTATCTGTATGTCTACATGCAGACAGCCATGGACAACCAGGCAGAGTGGGCAGGCCGAGCTCTGCTGCAGAGAATTGCACAGGCAAATGCAAATGCCTTCATTCAGCGGCAGGCCAATGCGGCCCTGGAGGCCCTGGTAAAGAACTGTAGCCCAAATCGAGTCCTGGCTGTTCTGGTTAAAACGGGACTTAGGTAAGACCGCAGTGAATGAACACAATCAATGAATAAGTCTAGTAGCAGAAATACTCAAAAGAAGTGAAATGAAACATAGTGAAGATTTTGTTTTCTCTCTTTGCTCCTTAGCCACCTGAGCGCCCCAGTGAGGGCCAGCGCTGCTAAGCTGCTTCATCTGCTGGCTGATCTAATGGGAGTAGACGCAATCTTTAGTGCCGGCAAGTGCTTTACCCACAGCTTCGTTACCGCCGTCGGTAAGATGTCTCTGGATGCCTCAGCTGAAGTCAGGTAAGTAATCAAGCTGTGCATTTAGTTCACTAAGTTCAGAATTGTTGTGCTCTGTTTTTTTCTGGTTTGTGTCTCCAGTCACAATTTTTTAAAAGTCTTGTGCTTTGTAAGCTGAAGTGCTAAATAAGAAGTGTATCTCTTTACAGGCCCCATGGACATGCCATCCTTGAGGAATTGTCATCTCACAGCAACTTTCAAAAGCTGTGGACCAGCATCATTGACAAAAAGGACCAAAGTCTGCTGGAGAGGGTCCTGAGGAATGCCAAGAGAGTGTGAAAGAAGAAGAAAGTGAAGAAGAGGGGCCAAGGACACAGAGGGCAGCATGTTGGTGCAGTGTTTGGCAGGTTGGCACTGTCACCTCACACAGACAGGAGTAGCCTTTAAAGAAGTCCTGGAAGCTCACATATGGGACAGTTCGCTCCTGCCTGTGTGGAATTTGCATGCTTGCGTGGGTTTTCTCCGGGCTGCGCCGGTTTCCTCCCACACTTCAAACAATTGTTCCTCTAAATTACCTAAAGCTTTACTTTATTGGGGATAGCTAAATAGTTGTCAAGTATTGCTTTTCAAAATAAATTGTGATGGATGTTATTTTGTTTCCTGTTGCATATCAGTTTTGTTGTGCTTTTTATAATCTATGCTGCTGTGACACCATGAATTTCCCCCTTGGAGGATCAATAAAATGTTACTCTAATCTATCCTATATTAATGAAGATGATTGCAATGGTTACTTGAACTTGAACAAAAAACAATAGAAAATTTTCAGAAAATAACACCAGAACACTGTTCAGGTGGCAAAAACAAAATATGTCATTGGGTGAGTAGGTGCTTTTTCCATTTTCTTGATTCTTAAACTCACAGCTGCAGGTGAGAGAGAGCAAGCTTTTGAGCACCATGAAAAAAAAACATGATGAAAAGAGGAAGTGTGTTTGTGTCTAAAGCTGTATGAATGTATGACATGAGGACAGCTCATTAATTACACAGTATACTGAAAAAAATTGGAAATAGCAGGTCTTTGAATTTACCCAAATAAAGCTTGTAGATGCATCACAGTTCATTTGTATTTTCGTTGTGAGCAGATTTCTTAAAGTAGGCTCCAGTTGTTTATGGTTAATGTTGAATGTATGAGTTTCTTTTGCCCTGAGTGAATAATAATCATAATAACTTTATTTGTATAGCACTTTTAAAAATGAGGGTTTACAAAGTGCTTTGATCTATGTACAATACATAATACAAGAACAAAGCAAGAACACAACACAAACAAACCAAAACCCCAACAGCAACGGAGCCCATAACAAAAACCAACCAACATAAATGAACCAAAACATCGTAAGAACCCAAGAAGACCATTAACTGAACTAAAAATCGAAATTGATAAAATCGTGTCATGTCACCACCATACTGTCACCATGTCAGCAAATGTTACATTTGTCTGAATTTTATCTCTCTGAGCTGCTTCATCCCTACGCTCCTGCTCGGTGCCTCAGGTCAGCTGATCAGCTGCTCTTGGAGGTACTGAGGTCTACGCGGAAGCTCAGAGGGGATAGAGCCTTTTCTGTCGCTGCTCTCAAATTACGGAACGATTTACCTTTGCACATTTAACAGGCCCCTTCACTGTCCGTTTTTAAAACCAGTTTTAAAAGCCATTTTTATTCCTTGGCTTTCGACCCAGCATGAGACTTTGCTTGTGTTTTTGTTGTTTTTATTGTTTCATTGTTTTTATTGTTTGTTTTATGTTTTTATGATTATTTATGTACAGCACTTTGTTCGGCCGTGGTTGTTTTTAAAGTGCTCTATGAATAAAGTTGAGTTGAGTTGAGTTATAATGGCACTTTATTGGGACTTTTACTGTAGTAAAGGATCTGAGTATTTCTTCCACTACTGACTGTAGATAAGTAGATATCCAGTGTATGCTATCATGAGTGCCTGTTAGCAGGGTCTCGGTTTGAAATGTAAGCTACAGGTTTGCAACATCTGGATTTTTTTCATGATTATTTTTTCATAACAGTCTTTTCATGTTGCCATTGTTTTCAAAAAACATCCTTGCAGGTTCATGACCTATATGATGCTAAGAATAAATATAGTTAATATTTCTTTTTTTGCCCAAAGTTACCAAAGACCTGAAGATTAACTGAGGAATAAAGGTGCATTCTGAGTTTTACAATGCATGATTATACTACTTGTGTACAGTTCTAACCCAGAATTGTTGAAGTGAGGATGATTTACAGGGCTTTTATAACATTATCAAGAGTGGATTTCTTTAAGTACATAAGTTGGTTACCAGCTGTTGCTTGAATATGCTGTTGTACATGCTATCAGTGTTGCCAACTCCTCAGTAAGGGACGTCGCTATTGGCTGTACTGAAAGTCGCTAGAAGTCGCTAAATGAGTGTGACGTCATCGCACAGTTTGCATATTTGACCATCTAGATGCAATTGACGCTGTCGTAGAGCCACGGTGGGAACAGCGGCGGCTTCGCGCATGCGTGATTCATTTGCAGCCTGGATGTGGAGTGGTGCGGGTCTCTGGCTGCAGCAGCAGCCAGGCGGGCCACTCTGACACTTCTGACTGCCTGTGAGTGCTTTGGGACGGGGGGTGGTCACGGCAGCCGCCACTGCTCACTGAAGATGGCAGCGATACTTGCTTTTCACGGAAAACAGGACTGGAAAAAAAGTCGCTAGATTTGTCGCTAGTCGCTTTTCAAAATAAAAGTTGCCAAGAGGATTTGGAAAGTCGCCAGATTTAGCGAGAAAATCACCAAGTTGGCAACATTGCTGCTGCTCACATTATGTCTAGACCTGCCCAAGTAAGGGGTATGCCGGTTTCCTCTCACAGAGGAATTGTAATTCTAAATAACCCAAAGCTATCATGTTAACCTATACTGGAAATAGCTAAACAGATTCCAAGTATTGCTTCTAAAAATAAGTCATATTATATTTTATTTTTTGTTTTGTTTCTCGTTGCATATCACTTTTGTTGTGCTTTTTATAATGTAAGCTGCCGTGACACCACAAATTTCTCCCTTGGGGAATCAGTTAAATGTTATTCTATTCTACTTTAATGTAGATGATTGCAATGGTTTGTTGAATTTACATAAAACAATAGAAAAATGTCATGTAATTCCACTGAACAGGTGGCAAAAAACCCCACTTCATCCACAAATTAAAATTTTCTACATTAAAGAGTGATGATATCAGGGTTGGAACCTTTGAATAAGGATCTTCATTAACTGTGAAAATTTTACACCAACTGAGTGCTACCAAACATTGCAATTAGATGAGATTTTGTTTTCAAGGTAATGTATGAGACAAAAGTTGTTCGATTTTAAAATGGAAAAATGAGAATTATATTAAGTTACAGTAAAGCTTATGGAAAAAAAGTAAAGCTTTCCGGAAAGAACAGCCCCTGCTTCAAAAGAACCATTCCACTGATTAAATATTATTCAAACTTTTACTTCAAAGAAGAAATATTTTTTTTATAATATAAATTTGTATTTATTTTTTTTGTTATACTGGAAGTAAGGCCTAAACTAATAAGTGCAATGTCAGAATAAAGCACAATCAGGAAAAGGATTTAATGCGGGGTTTTTGGTTGGCAAATGTGATTTTCCTATTATTCTAAAGCCAAAATTAACATTTAAATGTCATTGTGCAAGAAATATTACGAAAAACAAATGAGCCGTGCAAATAGACCTTTTTCTGACTTTCATCAAATGTTCATACCCATATTATTCCACATCTTAAAAAGTAAATGTTTTTTTCATTATGTACACTGTCAAAGCACTGCGTGTCACTGATGTGAGTGCTATGCAACAACAAAAAGAACAAGAAATCAGCAGTTGAAGAGTCATGGCTTACCGATAGTAGTGATAACAGTCCCAGCAAAGAAAAAGGAGGAACTGATGTCCCAGAGGCTAGTCTGATTGGATGAATTTCCTGAAGGGTTCACACCTGCTCGGACTGCTGAAACCACTTGCTAGAGAGGGAAGTGAAGAAACAGACAAAAATGAAAGTGAGCATGTAACACTGTCTCCCCTTAGGAATGTGATAAGTGGTGAACATAAGAAGAAATGAACAGAGGACACTACAGGTGAATGGAATAAACCAGCCGCATAGCCACAGGTGTGCCCAGGTGTACCTGTGCCACCTAAATCTAAAGCTAGCACATCCAGGAAGCCAAACAAACCAAAAGAACTAAGAAATATGAGTTACCAGCAAAACAAAAAAATCTCAATATCATTTCTTCCCATTGAACTGTCTTTAGTCTTACACAGTGTTGTTTTGTTGTTTCAAGGGCACACTATTTGGATGTGTACACAGGCACAGTTACAAGGCGTACATTCTTCTTGTGACACAGGAGTGATTCTATAATTAAGGGGACTTTTCCTATCAACCAAAAAAGAAAAAAGTATGCTTTCTTACAAAATAATCTTTTTGTTTCCATTATATATCCCTGCTAAATGCGGATTCATTAATTCCCAAGCTTAAAGTCTGATGACTTCTTAAATATTTAAATGAAAATAAACACTTAATTCATTATTTTGTCAACTGTGTTATGGAGAAAAAAAATGTATCATAGAAGAAATGCATGTAATAATACACAATAAAAACCTTTTATTCAAATTATTTTTGAGTCTGCTCTCCAGGGGTTTTGAAGACATCTGTATAACAATTTGAAAATATGAATTTTGAGCTAGATAATGGACATTCAATAGGATGCTGTCAAGGATGAGGATTTTTTCAACATGAATCCACATGAATTAAAAATTAAAATCCAGTTATTGAACGTCCTTATCTAAAACTTTCCTGTCTAGGAATAGTCCCCCATCTTTTTTAATACAGTTTAGCCAACATTTAAAGTAATTCCTTCCTTGTTCTCACTCACAGACCGCTCTGCCGTTCTGTCAGAGACGCGCGCAACTTGCTGCCAGAGAGGTGCACGACTTGAAGGGGTGACGCGGTGCAACTAGGGGACGCAGCGACGGATGACAGGCAGGAACCTCAGCAAATCATTTTAGTTGGACCGAATAATTTCATTGGACATACTTTTCTCAGAATTATATGAGAATGGAAAACTGATGAGTTTTTAACCCTGTTGGGTTTATCTTACAATTTAATGTATCACATGATTATAAATAGCAATTTAACTTAGACAAATAAGTGCGCAAAAGTTCCAGAAAGGTAAGAATTGCTATAATAGAGTTATGACACAAAAATCAGTGTAACACAGCTGACAAAGTAACACAGGAGTAACACAATTCACAGGACAAACTGGAAGAGAAAATGAAGACACTTTTCATTTTCTGGTTTATTTGTTAACATATTGGAGCCCTTTTTTATAGAGGGAATTTTGGCTGGGAGAGATATGAAAACGGTGCCGCACCACTGTTCCACTGGCTCGTTGTTCGGTCCGCATATTGTGGGATTCACCAATATTACAGACATCCAATTGCTCACTGTCTCCTCCATTCCTTTAAAGATGAACATGAACAGAGAGAGATGTCTGCCCTTTTAGGCTGTGTGAATGGCTTCATAACTTCCATTTATTTGTACAGACTAACCCAAACACTTAACCTAACCCAAACCAATTTATGCCTAATCATAATCTTAACCTAACCTAACCTAACCTAACCTAACCTCAGTTCATACCTTACCTCTAAACTTGGTGCCGCACTGCTGTTCCACCGGCCAGTTGATACATCTCACAACAAGCGGGTGGAACAGTGAGCCGGGTGCATCTCACAACATGCGGGCGGAACAGTAAGCTGGCGAAACAATGAGCAGGCCCCATGTAAACAATCCCCCGTGTAAAAACCTTCAGCATATAAATTGGAATAAGAATGAAAAACTTCGGTGTACACTAAAGTAGAGATTTCTAGAAAGAATGTGAAAAAGAAGACTAGGTAAAAACCTGGCTGTACAGCACGTGGTTAAATTGCACAAATGTGGTTAATGTGGGTCTGGGTAGCCACTGCAAGAATTAATATTTTACACATAAGTAGCAGACTGAATTACATTCTTATGTTGTTTATGAAAAAAATTAATAAACAAAAGGTTATAGACAATGTTGCTTATTTAGACTATTTTATGTGGGTTTTAAAACTGACTTTAATTCAACATGTTAATGAATCAACCAGACAAAACAACAAATAACACTACAAATGACATAAACAGCTCTGATTAAATACATTAACTTTAACTTCTCCTAAAAGTACAAAGTAAAAGAAGTTTAATCAGGGCGAAAAATACCCATTTTTTCAACCTACAAAGTCACATAACAGGACTAACAAACAGAAATGTGGTAGAATATGGTGTCTTTGATATGAGTTTAATAAAGGCAGAATTTTTAGTGGAAAAGTAGCTGACCCCATCTGTCAATTGATGCTTCATGCCAGCTCCTGCTGGGGTGACAGCGTTTGTCCTTGACAGCGGTTGCAGGAGGCAGTGCTGTATGTCCTACTATCCTGAATCTACTCACGGGGATAATGTGATGTGACTTAATGCGAAAAACATGTATGTCTTTTACCACGATGCATGGGGGGTCAGAATCTCAATCACAACACAGTATAAAGATATAAGATGCTCCACATGTTCTATCAGTCGGTCGTGGCAAGCATCATCTTCTTTGCAGCAGTGTGCTGGGGCACAGGAATTAATGCAAAGGACTCCAACAAACTGAACAAACTGATTAAAAAGGTCGGATCAGTTGTGGGGACCAGGCTGGCCCCACTTGAGGGGGTGGTGAGAGACAGAATGCTAGGGAAGATGAAGGCCATCATGGACATCTCTCACCCCCTCCATAGCATCCTGGATGGCCTGAGGAGCTGCCACAGTCAAAGACTCCGGCAGCCCAGATGCACAAGGGAACGCTACAGTGCATTCTTTTTGCCTGAGGCCATCAGACTCTATAACACGCACATAGCCTCCAGATCCGTGCAGCCTCGCTGATCACTTTTTTAATTGAATGATTGGGTTGAATGTATGATGTTTGTACCAAGGCGTTTTTTTTAATCTACTGATTTATTTATATCCTGCTTGTCACATTTGTTGTCTTCTTCTGTGCAGGGACAATCGAATTTCCCTCCTTGCCTTACACTCAACGAAACGTCCATTGACATCGTAATAACCAGTTAATTTTGAAAGGGCTACAACTAATGAGGACAGAGAAATGACTCAAATTTAGTTGCCTCACTCACTCAAACTCGATCCTAGGGCTGCACTTCTCTAGCGGTGAAACCAAAAAAGTTAGCAGAGAAACATTCTCATTCTCATTTATTCAGTCCAAAGCCTAGAGAGCCCCAGTAACCAGCTGTGAAAAAAGACAAACCTGTACCGTCAGTTAAACAAAATAACAGTGGACAATTTAAAGTCACAAAAAGAAAAAATGCAAACAGATCTCCACCCACCCCACTCACTACAAAAAAAAGTTAAAAAAAAAAAAAAATCTCTAATTCAATTTATACACAGGGACAAGAAAAAAACGCTCAGAAAGGTCAGGAGTGTGCCATAAAGTACTTCTTCAAATTCTTTTTAAAAAGTCTTGCTTGCTGATTATGTGATGAAAGATGGTAGATCGTAAGGTTGCGCAATGTGACAAAAAAATTCCCATCAGTCATCGTCTCAGTCCACTTTCTCCAGCACAACGCCTTACAATAAAAAATCGAAGAGACACAGAGCCATCACAGATGCAGTAGCTTATTGTATTGCAAAAGACATGCTACCAATAAGCATGGTCGAAAATAAGGGATTCAAGTCGATGATTAAAGTAATGGACCCTCGTTAAAATTGCACCGAGCATATAAACAATTGTTTTGTTTTTTTATTGTTCTATTTTGTTTGTTCTAAAAAACAATATTTAAAACAATATATGAGGGAGAGATCTTAAGAATTTATTTATATTGGCATTTTATTTATTGTTATCTGACATTGACAAAAGAATGCCCATTTTGTTTCTGTTCTCCTATAAAACTTGACAGCTTTAAGATTTTACTTTTCGAATCATTTATTTGGAGTTATTTGTGTACCTCTTTGAAACACTTTTAGTTACAGTTACATTACATGTTATGTTCAACTTTGACAGAAAATAAATATTTTGAGAAAAATTAACCTTCTGATATCTTTAAATCTCATTTAAGAGTAATGGGGAACATTTAAGATTGACAAAAATAGTGATTTGTTTTATATCGTGATATATATCGATATCGACTGATATGGAAAAAACATATCGTAATAAAATTTTTTCCCATATCGCCCAGCCCTAGACCAGGGTTTGGGGGGGAGGCAAGGATAAGAGCAATGATTCAAATGATTTTAAAAGACAAAACAAAAAAACCCCCCAAACACTTAAAATCCATTTTCATTTCATGGAATCTTTAAAACGAGCGTTTAATGTGTTTTTTGATTGTCTGAGTGCACACCCCTCCCACGTTGTTTTCAGCTAGGTGATGTCAGCAATGAGCTTCAGCTCTTGGGACTGCACGGGCTGTCATAATAATGCTGAAGAACATCGTACATGGGCGTAAATATCCTTATTATAAGGCTCAATGTGCAACAGAACCAAACTAATCCTTTAACAAATTCCATGAAAAGACACAAAAACAGTGAATGTGTCTGTAACAAGTCTGATGTGTCTTCTTCCTCTGTGCCATGAAAACACATCAAGGAGCCACACTGTCTCACAGGCTGACATGTTCCTTCATCACCATGAATACACACTGTAGTTTGTTCACACACACACACACACACACACACACATCATCCTGCTGACTGAAACACTCACTAGACTAGAGCACCAAATGCAGATTAATCCACTGCTGAAAATGGTCCCCAAAAACGCTCTATACCTTTTTATTTGATAAAAACTACGACAAGCAGCTGTTTGAGCAAATTATTGAACCTTTTTATGAAAAAGAGACCAAATATCAGTGATTTCCCTCTTCTGAAGCAACTAATGAGTTTGCACTTGAGAGCCGCAGGCAAACACATGGTTGGTTTTGGTCTTTTCATGTAATTTGTGGACAATACAGCACAGTTTGCTTTTGCGTCAGAGTGGCGTTTCCATCAGTGTTCTGCTTCTACGTCACACTTTAAACACACGTTTTCAATAGTTTTTCTGTGGAACCAAAAATAACTCTCTGGAAAATCAGAGTGAGCATTTTCCCGGACAGCGGTAGTGACGGGGTTGAAGTGTGTACATGATAACGGCTCGCAGGCTCCAGCTTGAACCCACAGCGTGACGGTAAACAGTCCGTTTCCCACGGCAACCAATCACAGATGTTAAGCCATCCCGACCGCAGACTCTAAGCTCCCCTTTTGAGTGTGATAGCGTTCGAGCTGCGTGAGTGTTTGCATCTATAGCAGAGATGCAGTAATGAGCTGCATTGTCCTTGTTGTGTGTGTGCGCGCATGCATGCATGTGTGTGCATGTGTGTGCACGCACATGTAGACGTGTGGGAGGAGGCAACAACAAAAATGAGCTGTGTTGTTAGTGTATGCTTTTATTAGACTTGTCATGTCAAAAAACCAGGGCTGTGAAAGAACACACACACTCACACACACACAAAAAGTTGTGACAGTGTTAAGGACACACACTTACGTCACACAGCAGATCTCCCCTCTGTTTCCGCTGTTTCTGTCCTACGTTCTGCCTCCATCTTTCTTTTCTTCTGTTTCTCTCAGGTGGATTTTTTTCCACCTCGTCATGTTGCCGTTTCAGAGAATCACAGCTGCAGGTTTTTAAAAAGTCTCTGCAGGGTTTTAATAAAACAGTAATATAACAATTCCCAGACATTGTCAGTTATTTTGTGGGAATGAAAAGACATTTGTAGCTGTTTTAATTAGGGCATCACAGTATCAGATTTCTACTAAGTGATCATTACGGCTTGAAGACTTTGTCAGAACAATTTTATTACAATATCGCTTGAAAAAATAAAATTATTTTTGAATGTTATGTGTGTTTTGTCTCTTTTTGGCAAATGAATCAATCAAATGTACGTTAACTTTTTATGTACATAGCACCGGTCAGCACAGGCCAAACAAATTGTAGCACTGCTAGACATCTCTAAGATTTCCAAAAACAACAATTTAACGGCCGCTCCTCCAAATGAAAGGTGGAGGAAACTCCAGCAGTTGGCTCCCTCGACTCACTGAGGTTGAGGGGATTGTTTGCTAAGAATTGTGGGATTTTGAGTCAACTGTATAGACCTAACGCATATGGGAAACCGTAGGAAAGACTACAGCTTCCGAGTA
>JAQLOL010000010.1:13058675-13090766 GCA_029783665.1 Naso thynnoides
ACACAGTTGTGTTCCTGCAGTGGTGCACCTATGTGACAACTTAAATCACACTTGCTGATCAATGCACAATATTTATTCTTGAATGGCGATCGATCCTGGATTACTACAACAATTATCTTTTCATCAGTTACCAAACAACCCGCTCCGCTGCGCCCGCCCCGTTCTGTTCTTGCAGCGCAATTTAATAAAAAAGTGTGATTACAGAACTTATTTGAAATTTTTCCTTTTCTATTTATATGTATTGTTTGCTTTTTTCTTTTTAAGATTAATTAACTTCACTCCAGTCACATATGTGTGAGGTGATATTTTAATTTATTTCACACATTGGGGTCAATTTCACACTCTTTCTTGTGTCTCATCCCTCCGCCAGCGAGTCGTGGTCTCTCCTTTCCTCAGTTTATGTGTGCACGCATGAGTCAAAATTTGCGTCAAGCAACGCACATTCCCATGCCAAGTTTGTTTTTTATAAATCCCAATTTGTGTTTAGGAAGTGGCGTACGCCTTCTTTTGTGCGTACGCCACGTTTATAAATGAGGCCCCTGACCTCACCTCCTGGCTTTAACACATTCCCTCACTTACCTACAATAAACAGTTCATTCTTAAATCCTGTATCCACCTTTGGGGTTCTATCTGCAGGAAACCTGACACTTTCCACTCCCAGTTTTAAGAACTCCATCAGATCCTGTGCTTTGAGTACATTGTTGGCTTCTTGTGTGGCGAACTCGAGGGCAATTTCTTCAGGAGTCATTTTTAACAATATGGGGCATAACAGACACACATAAGGGACACAATGCCCATGGCATCCAGGCTGCGCACTTGCACTTCACAGTCATCATACAATTTGCGCAAAGATACTATATCAGTGGATTTTCTTACAGGAGTCACATTTAGTAACTTGCTCAAATGAGCATTTATCACCAGCATGTCGTCATAATTATCATCAGATTAGCCAGACCTGCTACTGCGCTCGCTGTGCCAATCAGAAATGATTTTAACTAAACTAAACTAAATTTGTCCGTTTTACTCAAATTTTCATTTTTATGTATGGCTGTTTTATATTGACTCAAAAAATTTTGCCACTCATTTATCTCCCCAGAAAACTTTGGTATGACTAGTCTGGGGAGATTGATTGTATTAGCTCTTTGTCCAATGTTTCTCTGACTGGAAGAGCTTGAACTGCTTCTATCACCTTCTACGCGCATTAGTCGTTTGATCCTTGTTTTTCATGCACATACGCCATCCATCCAGAGCTTATCTCTTCATCTAAATTATCTTCAGCTGTTACTGCCTCTCTGTCTGTGTCATATTCAGTCAAACTTTCTTCCTTACTTGTCAGTTGCTACAGGTATTCTTCCAAAACGTTAAGGTCTGGATCCCCTTTCGAGAGTTCCCCATCGATCTTATTTTGAAGTTTGGTTGTAGCAGACCTTACGGCTCTTCTTATCTTTTTCATTCCTGCAAGACCTCCATGACCACCTTCTTCCATGACTTCTCTATCTTTTCCTGAGGCTTCAGTCGAAAACATAATCGATCACAATCTTCTTCAGTTTCTTGTGGATTGTTCCCGGGTTTTGGCACCACTTTGTGAGGTGCAGGAAAGAACTTCATAGGCATTCATTTACTCTTGCACTTTCATTTATTGCCTATTTCATATACAACCTAAACTTTGGGGGAAGGGGAATGGGAACAAAGGATTGAGAGTCTCTTGAGCGCACAGCTTTATTACTGGGAATCCTTCACACTTCGAGGGTGTCTTTCTTATAAGGAGACGTACATCACAGAGCAGGTAGAGGAGATTCCCCACAGCTGATTGCTGACGTAACAAGCTTTAACCCTAAGATGTCTTGCTGACACGCAGCTGTATTTTTTGCAGTTAAATGTACTCTTTAAAGGTGAAACCTGAAATATTATTAAGTATGTTCTGTGTTAAAAGCTGCTGTAATCAACATAAATTGAATGACTTCACCTGTTATGATTTGGTTTAATTCAAGTCATTTCCTGTTTTATTTTGTGAATTTTCTTCCGTTGTCCTGTTTTGTTCCCCTTCCTGTTCTCTTATACTTTCCCACTTTTTATGATTGATGATTAGTTTTACCTGTTTCTGCTTTGGTCCTATACTTCTGGATTTCTTACTCCTTTTTTGTGTTATTCTCTGCTGGATTTGGTTTATTTTCTCCTGGACTTCCAGTCATATTTGGTTTTTTGTATTGCCGTGCCTGCATCTGTTACCACCCTTCACTGAGTTTATCAAATTAAATCTTTTTTTTTTCTGCCACCTGTTCCCTCACTGCTCTCATTGGCACCATTTCAAGCAGAGGCAGGCTGAAGGTTTTCAAGTTTTCAGCTAAAAATCTCTAAAACTGACTTTATGCTGTTTGACCAACACGAAATGACACACGGCAAAGACAGCTGGTGATCATGACAAGCTTTTTAGAGCTAAAGGGCAAACTATCTCCCTTTGGCGTTGGTTGAGACCAAAAAACCTAATAGATTAATTCTTGAACCGGGAGTCAGGCCACAAAATGAACGTTAATGTAGCTATGTATCTGCTGGATGTATGAAATAAGTAACTGTTATCTGACATGTTTTCCATACCAAGGGTTGTTAATATTGTCTTAACAGCATGTTTTCACTACCTCCTACTGATGGTAAAATCAGTCAGCATGGGGGCTTTGTGGTTAGCACTGTTACCTTACAGCAGGAAGGTCCTGAGTTAGAATCCAGGTCCGCATGTCTAACATCAAGAAGGGGATCGATACACAGCTGGGTAGGACCTTTCTGTGTGGAGGTTGCATGTCCTCCCTGTGTCTGTGTTGGTTTCCTCCCATCATCAAAATATGCATGTTAGGCACATTAGGTTAGGTTGACCCAATGTGACGGTGCGTTCAATCGCAGCAGCTCAGGGCTAACCCTCTATTCTAACCTTTAATTGCATTGTATAATGACTATAAAACTGTTTTACCTTTACCTTTAGCATGTTTTCATTGTCCCCTACTGACCACAAAATCAATTTAATACAAATTCAACAAGAATGATACAGTTGTTAATCATGTAACCAAGTAGAAAATCTGCGACTAAACACGCTAACATGTAATTAAATGTTTTCTGTTTGCAATCTGACACTTTCTTTACTTTTACAAATATTTTTTAAACAAACATTTTGTACCTGGACTGAATGAGTTGAATTCATAGTGTGCTCTACAAGGAATTATCCGTCAGACATGATGTAACCTACTCCTCCAGGCTGTAATGTAGAGGAGAGGGTTGACTCTGCCTTCAGGCAGCAGTGTGCCCGATGCGTCTGCCAACATAACACTGACTTGGTAAATGAGGCTGTGTGATTGCTGAGGTGGACTGCAATTAGTGCTTGCTGCAGGGGAAGGTGAAGCCCTCAGCATTTTCATGCAAATCATTCCGAGAGGCACTGATGGAGAAAATAAGGTTGAAAAAGATACCACTATATGCATTGTTATGCCTGGCTTATCGGAGAAATGAAAATGGCATTACTACATAGACAAAGTTGGTTAAAAATATGACACTCTTGCCTTAGACTTATCAACTCTCTTTCCTCTAACAAATGATGCAGTAAATAAGCTTAACATTTAAAATGCATCACCACAGAAGACATCAGAGCTGAGGGCGTTACCATTAAAGACAGTAGCATTCATGTTGGTTTGAGCCTCCTTTGGCTGTTACTGCCTTTTATTTACAGACTTCAGTAAGTCCAACCTTTCCCAGTGGTGCATTCAGGTAATAAGGCTGACATGATACATAATACCACGGGGACTACAGTGATGAATAGAACAGATTAAGTAGTGTTGCCCCAGATTTATTACAACTGAAAAAACCTTTATGCTAGACCTTGAAATCTAAGGGTGTGTGTGTGTGTGTGTGTGTGTGTGTGTGCAATATGAGGGAGTCTACAAGAGGCTGAAATCTGAAGGATATGGTTGCATCACGGTGAGTAACTGCCTGGTGTAATAGCAAGTGCTTCACATGTATCCGTCCTCAGAGTGGAGCACTCAATATATCACAAAAAACTGACATGACTTGTGATCTGCATTAAAAGGGAGCTGAAGCAAACAATCTTATTGGAAACATTATGTCAAGAGTGCTGGCTCTTGGAAACAACTAATCCAGCTATTAATATTCATCTGGTTTTCTTTATTATCAAGCTAATATGAAGCATTTTTTAATTAAGAGCATTCTGGCACTAATTAGGATTAAAGGTGAATCTGTCTTGGAAATTTCCTGAATGTTCAGTGCTTTAGAATCACGCTTGCAGCTAATTGACCAAAGCACCTTCTCTCTGTGTTGCTAATAAGGAGCTTGTCACGTTTTCTGTCGTGAAAATGTCAGCTTCTCTCCCATAGCACCTAATGCTGACTTCATTACTCACCCACATGTCGCTGTAAAATGAACCAGTAGTTTATTTCTGCAATGAAACTGCCCTGAAAGGTTCATTAAATTTTTATACAAAGAAAAGCTGATTCATATACTGAGAAATAAACCTGGGTTGATGTGTTGACTTAGCAGGAATCCCCCTGGGTGTTACCTATAATTTTTGTTTTATGTGCCAGGTATTGTAATTCGATTAACTGTTGGATTTATGCAAATTGAGCTCAACTTAAATTAGCCTGCATGGGTAAATCTTTCACGTTTATATGAGAAGCTTATGTGCTAATGTTAATTATGTTCATTGTCCCTTGAAAAATAAAAAATAAAGAAAATAACAAAAAACATGAAGAGTACAGGCACAGTTTGTAAATTTTCCAGCTTTGCTAGTAAGTTATCTGCAAAGAACTTTGTGGTTTTTACTATTTATAGGAAAATAGAGACAATGATGCAATGCTACCGTCTGCATACTGCTAACTGTAAATGAAGTGCACTTTTTACTTCCAGGAAGCATCCTATGATATCATTATAGTTATAATTGTGGACATGTAAAATGAAGCGTTGACATGGAGACATTTTCTCCTTTTGTGAAGCAGTGATTGGATTTTTGTCTCTACTCCAAAATGACCCTGTTTTTAGTGCCACTCTTGGCCTTAATAACTCAGGCAAATTTCTATTTATAATGTTTTGACCTATGATTAGTAAGCATACTCATATATGACCAAAAATATTAAATGCACTTAGATTTACGTAACGCTTGATATAATAAACCTAAATAATGTAAAAATGTCAAAAACAATTACACATGTCATGTGTTAAATGTTTTATTTGTTGTGAACTATGTATTTGGGTCTTAATGTTATTATCGTTTGAGATGTTTTCTGATCATATTTAGCAATAATAATATAAGAACATTCTATAATTCTCTCTTGTATTAATTTTTAATTAAAGGAAACGGAGAAATTATCGCTCAGAGGGAAGCCTGCTTCCATCATTTACATAAAGGAGCTGCTCACAGAGATATTTTGAAAGTGACAGAATTTTTAAGAAAGAGCTTAAAACTGAGATTTTGTAAAACATATGCACCATTCGGATGGGTGACAAATTCAAGAAGTCCAACATAACTGAAGCGCTACTAGTGTCCCTTAAAGCACTGGTACTCTTGGAAGGGAAAAACTAACAAAGGAAGCAGAAGAATCATGACCAAGAAATGACATAAAAAATCCAGGTCCAGACACTTAAGGTAAGTTTGAAAGGTAAAAGGCCTTTAATTCATTGGGCTACTACAGTCATTAATTCATCATCACTTAATGACTCAAGTCCCTTGAATTACAGTTTTTCTCAGTGGCTTTGGTACATTTCTTGAAACAATTTGTACAAACAGCACCACACAATAGATTACCTGCAAAAGCCTGTAACTTGCTCAAAAGTTCATCTCTCAAAAGTAAATCTTTATGTCCATGAACATATCAATGTCATCAGAATGTCAATATATCAGTGTTCTCTGTAAGTATGTTCTGATGGAAACTATGGCTAAGATTTTGATGACGGTTATTGAAAATGCACAAGGCTGCACTTTTTCTGTATGACATGTCAGTTTGAACAGTGAGTTACACATTACATTACTGTATGTGGAAGATTGATTGCAAGAGACTGGATAAGATTCACATTTATGCTTTTACTGTTTGTACTGCTATTGTTGACAGGCCATGTCATTGCAATACAGGAAAGAAAAAGACAAGACTGTTTTACACCACTGCATAGCACAAGGGAAAAAACAAAACAAAAAAATAGAAATGTAAACATAGGAATCACCCCTCAGGCAGGACTGTACATGCTGCACTGTATCGGGAATTACACTGCAGTCTTTCTACACCTCCTAATGTTCCTGTCTGTCGGGCCACAGATTCTCATCCACATCACAATGAATATCTTCCCTTACAATACAGTGCGGAAAGAATCTTTTAGAATGTCTAATCCAGCAATTTATCAATTCAGGACACATTTAGAAAAAAAAGTCTAATAGAAATGTATAGAAAATATGCAGAGAGATTATAACAGCTTGTTCAACCAACATGCATGTAATGATTTATGCAATGAACTCATGCCTAGATCAGCAGAGAACCAGAATAAATCATTTTGATCAACATGACATAAGCATTTGATAATGCAGGAAACAGCAGACAATTGTACATAATCATTTGCATGAATGTGCCAAAGCATTTGCAATTTGTTCAAAAGAATGAGAAATTGCTTTTATGATGTGCACGAATGACTAGATGATGTTGGGGTTGAACAAGTAGTTTTTAGAATTTCAATATTGATCCAAGAAATGTACCTAAGCGACTGAGAAAAACTTTTCAAGCCCGCCTTAAGTGCCTGGACCTTAATTTTTTATGTCATTTCTTGGTTTCTTTAGCTCCTCTCCAAGCATAAAGATGTTTGGCCATGATGAACTGTTAGAAAAATTCTACTGCTCCTTGGCAGAGATTCTCAAAGTGTTTGGAACACTAATGGAGGGAAAAGATTTTTTAAAAAGACATTAAAAGATATTTCTTTATTTGACGTGTTGATGATGGTAGTGAGAAGCTCGGTGACAAATCAGTTTAAAATTCTCCCATATGCTCTTTTCTGTTCTTTTCTATTCTTCCATACTTATCAAACATACAGTGATCCTGTGCTTTCTGCTCTGCATTGTTTATGTTTCCTTGCTAATTTATTTGTTTTCTTTTCCTCATTTCATTCAGAAAATGTAGAGCAGGCTGTGCCAGATCAAAGCAGTGACATGCTGTGTGTGAGAGCTTAGACATGTTACTGAGCTTGAATCATCATTCTCTTCTTTTTTTTTTTTTGTTCTCTCACTGATGACAACATCCTCGTTACCGCATCAGAGCTTTTTCCTTAGAAACGGTTATTTCACCCTGTGTGATGGACATTTGCCCCTTAGTTACACATGATTGGTCTCTAGGTACCAAGAAGCAGTTAGCCTTTCAGCAAAAGATCTTGTATTGTTAGTCGAAGGAAGAGAGCTGGATAAATCAATTCAAAAGCTATTTTGCTGCACATGAATGGTGCTTATTGTGCTCTACTCGAGCATCATGTTCCCAACAAAGGAAGTGAAATATCTCCCACCCTCATCCCCTCTCACACCAACTCGCTCCTAAATTTTTGCAACTTTTCCTGCATCCTTTCAAACTGTCACATCGCTCAGTCTGAGCTTTAAGCTTGATGTCAGCATGCTGGGAAAAGCCACTTCACATCATGACAGATTTTAGCCTGCCCTCTTTTTTTATGATGAATAATTCAGCAAGATGAATGGCTTCAAATGTAAAGTAACCAAACAGGCAGAGTTTCATTATGCTGCAATCTTGGAGTAAAGTCATTTGTAAAGGCTCTATCAGAGGCAGCATGGTCAAGATTGTTATTTTAGTTCTGCAGTAGCAGGTATATGTTTTCAGTGAAAAGACCCAAAATAAAGGTCAGACTCATTAAACTGCTCCTCTCCACTTACACGCTTAAAGTGACACTGTGTTACCTTTGAGGGTAGAAATAACACAAATCCCCTCTCACAAATGTAAAGTTTGATTCGTATAATAAAACACACTTTTGTTAAACTCAATGTCTACAAGTGTTTCACTAATTGCTAAATTGGTGGTTTGATATGACCAGTGACTAACTGTATGTTAGCCAAGGCTAGCTAATGTTAGCAAGATTGAGTTAGCTGTTGTGCCACAGAGGGAGTTTGCATTGTAGTTAAAGAGAGCACCATGGGTAGCCCACAGATGCTGTTACAGGTAGGCAAGCTTTAAAAAGTGGCAACAAAGGGTTCCGGCCAAACCATACATATGTTTACGGAAGCCAAGAGTGGCCATGGTCGCTGCTATCTGATTTCATTGCATTATCTCAAGATCATGAAATAATCATTTGGTTATCATTGGATAACGAATGATTCCCTGTGATAAAGCATTTTATTGTGTTATCATGGGAAAACGAGCCGTTATCCTGTGATCACAAAATGATTATTTTGTGATCTCAAGATAACAGAATGAAAAAAGGTAGTAGTAACAATTGCCAATCTCAGCTTCTGCGTATGTGAGCAATGTGTGTCAAGTTGAAAGTCAGATTAGGAGATTAAGGCATGGTCAGTGTGGATTATACTGTAGTTCTAGCTGGGGCCACAGAGGCCACTGTTTAACAAAAATGCCTTAATTTTAAAGGTGCCTTAGGTCACATGTATGTGAAATTATATGGCTCTAGTTTACTCAGTGAAGCTCTGACACAAGCTGATAAAACTCTTCTTCAAATCATTGGTTTAAGGGTTTTCCTTAAACTAATGATTTGAGCCCATCATCTCCTACGTTTCCACCGCACCAAATACAACACTGGAATCATTCTCTGCTCATCTAATAAGTCAAACATCTTCCTCTCGCAAAACTAACACAATCACACCTCACTAAAAAGGCCTACAAACCAGCAAACTGATTTCAGTGAAAGTCAATTGCCTGCATTCGCATGTACATGACTGCAGCCTAAAAGTTTTTCAAACTTTTTACACATGCAGTGTTTCTTATTACATTTAACATGACACACTCGGCAGGTATCTATCCTTGAGTAGATGCCTGCTGGTCTCTATGCTACTGTATCTGAATGTGTTACTGCAGACAAAGTACATAGGCTGCTGTAGTGTCATATATACCAGCAGTTTATCAACACAAGGTCTGTAAAAGTATTTTCATTCACCACAGAAAATCAAGCGACAGTGAGGGAATCAGAAGTGTGAGAAATGGCTTACAATAAATTACTGCAAATTAAGGTCAATTTGATCACTAAATCTTCTTTTGTAATGCCCAATTACAGTAAGCAGGGAAAGCTCATTGTCATGATAGCCAGAGATTGGCAGATAATTACTGTAAATTGTTAAATGGCGCCCCCATGTGGCCTTGATTTTTGTCACATGCACATAGCAGACACTGTAATTTTAAAAAAAGGTATAAGGGACATTTATTTCTTTGGAGTTAATGTGAAATTCAGTTTGTTTGTATAAAATGTTCAATGCACTGCCAAGCAAACCCTGCAGTCTTCTGTTTGATGTGCAAAGTGCTTTGAAAATAACTGGCGCTTGGCTGCTTAGAATTTCCTCTCTGCAGGGGCCTCTTAAAGGACAAAGAGTGAGAGAGTTTCCTCTGGCAGTGTTGCAAAGATTACAGTCCCTGTACAAACAGCTGGCTCACGTAATATTTATAATGATGTATTGAACAGCTGATACATTACATAAAAACAAATAACTGGATTCTCAGTAGCATTTAGCTATTCCTTACAACAGAGAGACCATGCTGGGCCATAGTTGAGGGCATAAAGATGTAAAGAGCAGCTTGGCTGCTGTAATAGGATCAGCACCCCTCACACCCCCACTCACATCAGCCTTCATTACTGCTGGCTTTGAGCGGGATTATTGTGCCTAGAGGTAAAGCTTAGATACTATAGGTGCAGATGTATGTTGGAGTTTGCTGATGCATTATATAATAGGCTATATGTGCATTTAATTCTCCAAAAAGACTCTGTTCCCTCTCTTCTGTTTAACCATAAAATCTGACTATCTCCATTTATTTCTATATGATGTGTCAGTAACATAAACAGTTAATTTCTCATAATATTCAGTAAAACCAAAAGCTTTGGAACCACAAATGACATATAATCAATTCAGTGATAACACCTTTAGATAAATATTACATTTTCCAGCATTTTCTCTAACGTTTTTACCAATAATTTTATTAAAGCTCCCCTCGCTCTAACCCTCAGTTGATGTGAATCCTCTTAGAGGTGGATTATGGGACTAAGATGTCCACACTGAGAGGGAAAGACAGTGACAGAGAGGGAGCCAGAGGCAGATGATGAGCATGAGACACACAGAGTAAAAGAGAAAGTGACAGAGGAGAGAGGAAAAGAAGAAGAAAATGGAGAGAACCCCTTGGCCTGAAATGGGCCAGGAGCGGGGTAGAAGGTGGTCAGTAACCAGGGTGAGTACACCACCATTTGTATAAGTGCTGCAAGTGCAAGTTTGTTCCTCCGTGGTGGCTAAAAAAAAATCTATTTTCTGCCTTTAGTCATGTGTGCATATATGTTTTGAGTTCCTTGGTATCTACTTCAGTTTGGCTATAAGTGCAGGTGAGCTTGTGTGAGAATGTATGTGTTATTATTGAGTTACCTGAGGACAAACTGCAGGAATGTGACAGACTGAGGGGATCACGTTCCTAATCTCATTCTCCTGAGTTTATGTCCTGTTAATTGTTCTGGACAAAGGTGTGCATGTCGATGCAGGAAAAGAGCACGTTTGTGTGTCTTGATGGCTTGAGATATCAGACAAAAGGAGCATAACACACCGATTTTCTGTTTTTTTTTCCCTCCAGGAAGAGTCAGCAGAGCCTCACATGGTGAAGCACACACTCCCATGTCCCACCCTCACTCTCACTGACAAGGTAGGAACAGACTAACTGGGTGGCAGCGATGTCTCTCCTGCCCGTAACCAACCCTTCCAGCTGGAGTGTGTGCTCTGCTCTCTGTATTCTCATCATGTTGCTTCCAGAGGCCAAAGCAGACAACATGAACACAACCACTCTGGGCAATGGAGGGGGATCCCAGTGTGGGGAGTACACTAACCAGGTAATTACTGTAAACATTCTGATTACACACCAAAGGGATGTTCTCTTCTCTGAACAAGCTGCTGCAGAAGAGACTTATCACTGCCCTCTGTTTCCTCTCGTTTCTCTGGAGATGCATGAGCTCCGTGAAAGAGCATCTCAGTGCTGCAGGAGTCACATTAACATTTCATATCCAGAGCTGAAAACCTAAACTACATGACTGCAGTGCTTTGCCAGAAATATATCTTTAAACTTATCAAAAAAAGTAAATAAACAAAAATCCTTCGAAAAGCGAAGCAATATCATCAGCTAAGAGTATCAAAAGTGAAAGTACTCCTGCCGATAATTGACCTTGTCTCCTATATATTTTAAAATATTAGACTATATTATAAAATAATCAATACATCTGTGGCATTTTACAGATGTTGTTGGTCAAGTTGCACCTGGTTCATAATCTTTAGGTATAGTTCTATTTTCCAGTAGTTTTCAACCTTTCAGCCTATGAGCTAAATGCCACTGGCATGCTGATGCTAAAAAGACATTCTAGAAGAGGATGTCTGAATCTAATTTTCTGGCAATTAGTACTATTTAAAGTAATTCCAAATCACAAATGGATGCACCACAGAGGATGATCAAAGTAAGTAAGATTTATTGTGGGAAACATGAATTGCTGCACAACTTAAATTTGCCAGCCCTGGAGCAATGCCACTAGCAAGGCTAAAAGTGATAGGCTATCAAACTAACTTATATTACCAATACTAATTGAGGTGCAAAATGAAGTGTTTGACCTGCAAAGTCCTCAACATATATCTGGTATAGAAAGATGAGATCTGCTCACGGTCTGTAAGGACTTAACTTAAAAGAAAAAATTCTCGGCCACTGGCAAGACACAGCTTGCTGCAGTTAAACTTTGAATCTGACAGATTCACGGGCATTAAGTAATTTGCCTGAGAAAAATCTCTGTCACATCCCAGCTTCTGGAGACTGGCTTGTTATTTATTCACACTTACCATCTGGCGTTTTGACAGGATGCACAGGAAGTTAGAATTTGCAACACAGTGGAAGCATGTTGGATCAGTGGTTAGCACTGTCACCTAAAAGCTAGAAGGTCTTAAGTTTGATTCCTGGCTGGAGCAGGGCCTCTTCGAGTGGTTGTTACATGCTGTCCCTGTGTTTGCATGGCTGTTCTCCTCCACCATCAGACCCGTGTGAATTCACTAACTCACCAATACAAATTTGTTTCAAGTTAGTGAGGTTGTTAGAGTTGGTCTGGTGGCTGCTTACTGCTCCTTAACTTTTACTTCTTGATTCTGATCATAATCCCATGTCAGAAGTAGGGATGCATGATATCGGACTTTTTGCAGATACCGGATATGCCGATATTTTACAACTCATTTGCCCGATGATCGATACCGATACCAAAATATTTGTATATTTCCCCCCCTACATCTAATTGCAGAGATCATCAAGTCTTCTCTGTAGTGGAATTTATACACAGTATTATTATGCATCCTCTTACTGTGTTGGCCTGCCAGCAAATGCAGCATAAAATACAGCGTAAAATGATGTTATATTCATTTCTTGTGCAAAAGAGGAAGAATACTTGAACTTATATTGTGTTAAACATGTCATACTTATTTATGACAATTGCTTTTAAACACAACAAGTAAGATACATCCTACTTAAAACGGAATGATGCTCTCCCTGAGACAATCATAACAATACCCACAACCAGGGTAAGTAAATGTAACGTCTGTCCTCAGGGAACATGCAAAACATGACATCAACTCGTGTGTTTAATCAAGGAAACAGGAGCCCATTATTTTATCGGTTATTGATATCGGCATGCTGGCTGATATCCGATATGTAATTTAAAGGCCAATATTGGCCGATAACATGCCAATAATATCATGCATCCCTAGTGAGAAGTAAGAACAATCTTCTTCAATCTTTTACACCTAACAGGTGATGGAGGATGGAATGTGTCGATTAGTTGCCACGCTGCCTCAGCTGGACGAGCAGAGATGCCCGGACATGTTTCGTTGCACAGACGAGGTTTCCTACTGGTTGCACGAAAACGAGGAGCGAAAGCAGCAGATTGCATCGCTGAAGGAAACCATCTCTGAGCTGCAGGAGGAGCTGAGGAACCACCGGCACCGCATCAAAGTCCTCGAGCTGCAGGTGACTTACCATATTGACTTAGCAGATCCGGGTCAACAATCAGGAACAATCCTTTCAACCACTTTGAGCCCTTGCTTTAGTCTAGCTGGAGCTCACTGTGAATGCTTCTTTTTTAGAGTCTTGACATAAAACAGAAATCTCTTTTTTGCTAATCTGGAAAGTAAATTTATTCTGTTCTTCTGTTTGCACTAAGTATAACTCTTCAAAGCAAGAACTCTTTGAAAATATTTGCCTCCCAGTTATTTTCTCTGCTCTTTGCCATTTGGTTGAGTAGAAAATTCCAAAAAAACCCAAATATTTAATCTAATAAGTCTTGCTTGTCTCTTAATTTAATATGTACTTTCAGAGAGGAGTTGACTTTTCTTATATTGTTTTCTCATATTGCATACTCAGACTGGCTGCAAAGGATCATGGCTTGCAGTTTGGTGAAACACTCCCTGTGACATTTAAACACTCCTGTGTTGTCTTTTAGTACAGGGAACAAATGACACAAGTTGTGAGCAGCTCTGCACTGTAATGTGGTGCCTGGTCATCAAGCTGCCTTCCCCACAGCATGTCCTTGACCTCAGTCTCTAACAAGATTAGCCTGCTACTCTTCCACGTGTCGCCTCATGTGTCTCAGACAGTGAGCGTACATACAAATAATACAGCTGGAGCGGTCAGCGGCCAAAGGTGGATGGAGAAAAGGGTCATGTGTTATACATAAGAACAGGGCAGCAGGAGAGGGTCTTGGGGTCTGTGGTAATGCCAGTTAGTGTTATCCTGTATCCGTGTCCAGGCCTGGAATAGACACATACTGAGGAGTCTGGCTTTGAGTTTTTGACGGGAGGGCTCATCTTTCTTGTCCAGAGAGTGCTGCAAGATGTTGTGTGTTAGAGTTTCAAAGTGTGCATTTAGATTCATTTAGGAATAAAACTTGTCTGTAACATTTCTGCCTGAGTCAGCCAGACAGATTTTCATCTGGCTGTTAAACAATGACATAAATAAATAAATAAATAAAATCCCATGACCCATCACCATACCCTGCTGAGTATCTTAATTTATGATAACATCATAATTTATTAGCTAGTGTTTATTTTGAATTAATAATCTAAATCTGCAAAGTAACTAAAAGAAAAAACACAAATTTCAAGCCTACATATTAGCCCATAACAAAATGCAATAAAAACTGTCAGATGAATTGGTGCAATGTACCAATGGCTGCAGTATTAAAGCAGCTAGAAGAGGAAACAACTTGCCAAAGATTTTGATAAAAATGTTTTTGAATTATTTTAAAGCATTGGCTACTCACACCTCGGTCAGCTCGTCTGTCGATAGGTCAGTTGGTCAGTTGGCCCACAAAAATGATCCACTCCTTTGCTGCCACCATTTTCATTCTAGAAGGTGCAAATTTGTCTTGGAGCTCAAATGTATGTGTGGCAAAAAAGGCGCATAACTTCCAAATAGATTTGCAGACTTGCACAAAATTTGGTGGGAAAGTTGCTCATGAGCTAAAGGACAGCTGATTAAACTGTTTGGGCCAACTGGCCTAAAAGGGGCGTGGCAGAGGGGGGGTGGCCTGTACCAAAAAGGTACTTAACTTCAGATTTATGTAACCTGGCCAAACTTTGTAAAAACACACGCACTTCTATTAGTCATGGCTTGACCCGCCCTTACCCTTTAACCTCGCCCCCTTTCATAACTCATCAACCATTTGTCATAGACTGTAGACTAAAAATCCATTTATAATGCGTCTGTAACTTTATGATAACATGTGAAGCCCAAGATGACTGTAAAATTTTTAGCTCCTGGTCACAGCTATTTTGGATTGGCTTGTTATGAGTGTGTTCCTGTATGATCAAATTTTTACATGCTTGTTGTCAGAGTGAAGAGAGGAACCACTTGAATATCTCCTTGGAGCAGCGTTTTCATGAGTTGGAAGTTCACTATGCTGAAGCCACGACCTTGTTGCACCTACAGGGGACTCTGATACTGGACCTCCAGGTATGCGGGTCATTAAAACTTACTATTTCAGGCATAGTTTTAAAAAATTTGTAAAGGAATAAAAACTTTCAAACTTGTGTACAGTGGCTGGTTTTTGTTAGTTTCTCTTTATTTCTGTTTAGAACCAGCTTCACAATCTGACACTTCTGGTGGACAAAGTGAAAAGAAGCCCCGGTTGCTCGATAAACATTGTGCGTCCCAACCCACTGATGAGTGCTCAAGAGGCTTTACATCCAGGTACGCAGGCTCAAAAACATACATGCAGTCTGATGTATTATGATCTGCCAGCAGAGGGCACCAAAATCCAGTTGTCAATTCATTCCTAACTCCATCCTGTGTCACATTTCCTCCCCTCAGAGATCCAGCATGTGAGGAACTGTCCCATAGACTGTGCTTCCATTTACTACAATGGCGTGAGGAGATCAGGTCTCTACACAGTAGTGCCGTCACTGGCTGGCATGGCTGTGGAGGTCTACTGTGATATGGACACAGATGGTGAGTCACATACATGCAGACAAATGCATAAATTTGGCTGGATCTCCAGAAATTCAGCCCATGTATTGGCATGCAGTCACACACTGTGCTTTGTAGCGCCCGTTTTCTTTCTTTTGCATAGATCAGAGCAAGAATAATAACCCATTAGACGTCTATATATGTCCCCTTCAAGTGTGATTTTGCTTCAGGTGGTGGCTGGACTGTGATCCAGCGGCGCATTGATGGCTCTGTGAGCTTCGACCGCAACTGGAGAGACTACAGGGAAGGTTTCGGTGACCTGCACTCAGAGTTCTGGCTGGGCAATGAACATATACATGAGCTGAGCTCCCAGGGAGAATACAGCCTCCGCATCCACCTGGAGGACTGGAGCAACAAGCACAAATACGCCCTCTACCAGAGTTTCAGGTGGCTGTCATTCACCAGTGCATATACAGTTGACAAACACATGCAATTCCTTGTGCAAAAATGCAAAACCTGCATGATTCGAATCCCTTGCATAATTTCTCACTGTTTCTATGTATGTGTGCGTGTGTTGTGTGTGTTTGCAGTGTGGATGACGAGGAGCATCAGTACCGGCTCCATGTGTCAGGCTTCAGTGGGACAGTGCAGGACTCGTTCGGCTGGTACCACGACAAGCAGGGCTTCAGCACGCCTGACAGTGGAAACATCTGTGCAGAGATCTCCCATGGTGGCTGGTGGTACAACCAGTGCTTCTATGCCAATCTCAATGGAGTTTACTACAGGGTAAGTGTGCACAGAGAGTCAAAGTGTCTACTTTCGTAGACCTTATATTTCCACTCCACTTCATCTCAGAGGCAAATCTGTACTTTAACAGCAGTAAAAATTCATCATACAAATAAATGCAACACTAAAGTTAATGGGAAAAGTCCAGATATGATGGAAAAACACCGACAGTGACACTAACGGCAGGGTGGGTGTGTTCCATCAAATTAGCTTTGGTGCTTGAACCCGTTTCCTTCAGGATTCTTGGAAAATACCGTGCCTTTAGTTTCCACTAGTTTTAAGCAGAGCCATTGTAATTAATGATAAGCCATCAACAGAGACCATTGGGCAAGGTACAATGACCTGTTGAACGTAAAAAAAAAAAAATTATCAGGCTTTAATGCCTTTAGCAATAGGACAGCTGAAGGATTGGACAGGAAACGAGGGAGAGAGATGATTGACATGCAGTAAAGGGCCACAGGGTGGAATCAAACCCAGGACCACTGCAGCCAGGACACAGCCTCTGTGCATGGGGTGCCTGCTGCGCAAAATGAGCCACCAGGGCACCTTGCAGAAGCTGTCACAGCCACTTTGGAAACCAAGGAAAACCTGATATTTTGTTTTGGTTGCGCCAATTACTTGTTTTAAATTAAAGTCTCTGAATGGTTCAAAATTAGGTGCATAGACCATGAGGAAGGATTCAGTGTTGGTGGAAAAGATTTGAGTGCTTTTACTATTCCAACTTTTAGTGTATTTTGCTGAAATACTTACTTTTTTTAAAGTATGATTTTACATATTGGACATACTTGTACTGTAGTATTTTCACAGTGTGGTATGAGTGTGTCTGAACACTTCTTCACTGTAGTTCTTTGTCTTCTTGTAAAGTCATGCACGTGTTCGCTGCTTTTTAACCCTGCAGGGAGGCCATTACACCCCTAGAGGCCGAGGGCCGCTGGGTCCCGATGGGATCGTTTGGTACTCATGGAAAGACTCTGACTATTACTCCCTGCGCAGAGTCAGCATGATGATCCGGCCACGCAACTTTCGAACCCGCTTATCACCCTGATCCACTCTCAATGGGGTAACAGATTGGATGAAGGAACAACCACATCCGCGGGGATCACGTGGGGATCTCACTGGGACACTGTGGTGATGGTGACGTCCAGTGGTCTTTGTATCAACAGAGCTCTTCCACTAAATGTCAATTATGACAGTTTTTGTAGTAAATGAACCTACAGAGCAACTTGGACGTCCCTCCTGTCTGACTGCTACACTCAGTATTCTTGAAACTGTGGACTCATTGTCATTCAAACTGAATCTTCATACTCCAAAGTTCTTTTTGGGACATGGACATTTTTCACTCAGTCATAGGAAGTGTCTTCTTCCTTATTTTCTACTTCTATTTTGTACCTAGTAGTTTGTTACTTTGAAATATATTAGCAACTCAGCCAAAAAATATAAATGTATGTTTGTACGATGGTTTGAAAGAGGAATGAAGGAGCACAGTTGCACTACTCAGAGGAGGCATGTGCAGCTGGCAGGCAGTGAGTCTGAATGCTCGCCATATGGTGTGTGCTTATTACATATTTATGAATTCTCTACTATTCAAGTTATTCCTTTAAATTCAGACACCTATGATTTTAATGATTTGTTTAAATTTTTAATGGAATAACAAGTTTTAATATAAGTTCTTGAACAAGTCAGGATATAAATTTACTGAGTTATATTAGTTAACTTATGCCCAACACTTTAAAGTGCTATTGTGTTTACACATATACTACATGGACTGTACAATAAAAACTATATATGCAAAATGAACAACATAAAAAGCCATTTCATATAAAGACAATAAGTCTAAGCTGTGCAAGAGTATTCAGTTGGAAACAAAAGTTATGACCGCGAAGTGAAAATAACAGATAAAGGTTATCACAGCAAACATACTTCTGTTTATCTGTGGAATCCAGTAAGTGTTACAGTCAAATTACTTCACGCATGGCTTTCCAGCAACCTTTAGCCTATTTGCGGGTCTGTGCTATAGTAGCAGGCATATGTTAAGCAGAGGTAAGGCCTGTTGGCCAAAGGATAAAATACACAAAAATGCTCCATGTATAAGCACTTGACTTGAAACTTCCAGCCTGAAAACACAATTTCAAAAATTTTATGGACTCTGCGCGGGAGAATTTTATTGCTTAAAACTGAGTGATAAAACAAGTGCTACCAACTTAAAGCACGTCGTAAACACACTAGAACACACCCTCAAAACAGCAGAATAAAGATCGTTTCGCCTCGGCTACTTTATGTGCACCACACATCCAGTTTTACCTAATGGGGGCCAGAGCTGCATGTGGGGTAAAAGGGCTCTTTCACCTCCTCCACAAACACACTCTTTGACCCTTTGCACAGGCTGCCGACTCATTCTCATTCCTGCCTGTCTCTATGCTAAATGCGAATAAGGGCTTTACTGTGAGTAAGTCAGACAGTGTGTAGTGTGTTGTACAGCATGCAGAAAACAAGATGAGGTTACTTCCGAACACACACACACACACACAGAAGAAAACTGATTCCCAATGAGTACAAATCATTGTTTAATAAATCAAACAGAATTTCTGCTCTTCTTTGAGTTACACTGTATTGCAAATACTTCTATACATAAAATAGTATCTCAATGACAAGAAGCACCTGACAGGTCCAATAGAATATATATATATACTTTTTTCAGGTATTAAGTGATAAGAAAACAAAGAGTGAACAAGATTAGAGACTGATTGAAATCTGGGCAGTGAAAAGCAAAAGAAAAACTGCATACATGACATAATCAATGGCTCCGTCCCAAACTCTTCTCAAAGTTTGGATTCTTACATTTAACATTGCTGTTACACCTTCATATAAACACCAAAATCTGGTTGGAAAGAGGACAAATATTCTTTAGGAGAACAGTGAGAGAGAAATCATGTTTGGCACCACCTGCAGGTAGATATTCCTTCACCAGTGTTTCAAACAATGAGCATCATTTATCTCACATTTTTCCTTCTCTCCTGAAACGTAAACTGCATTGTCATGGTTTGCAGGCTGGGGGGGATCTAAGGTAATCGTCTCAATTTTCCTCAAAGTTGTAAGGCACGTGAGTGAGACAGGAAGGAGGTGGGGCTTCTTGTTAGCTTTTGAGGAAGTGCAGGATAAAAAAAAGGGCTCGGGACCGCCAGCAGTGGACATACATGGGACACACTCTCCCTTTGCCAACTCCTACAAGACTTGGATTTTTAAAGGAATGCAACACTGAAGGTGTTCGGACTTAAGGACTTTTGATGTGACAATGTAAATGGGCCGAATGTTGGCTGGATATAAAACAGTGAAGTTCTGGTTTGTTGTGAATGCCGGAACTAGAAATTAACTTTCCAGTTGTCGCCTTGTGACAGAGAAGAGGTTGGCTTTGGTTTCTGGTGTCAGTACATCTGTGCAGACAGCTGTGCAACATGTCCACGTGCTTTCCTTTAACTTTAGTAACGTGAAAAATAAGTGAAAACATGCAGAGTATTGCTTTAAATCAGATGTGAGCACAGGTATGTTTGCACCCATAGCTAAAATTTGCACTATGTTGGAAAAACTCATGCTTTGACTTGTGCAACGTAGCAAATTACGGCCACAAATTGTGATTTGGTGATGACTTCCTCAGTCACAAGCTGTGGACTTTGGACAGAGGAAAGGGTGTGTGCAAATAGTGTGTTTTGTTCTGCTATCACAGCGGGCCCTGAAAAAGAACAAACACACTGCTGTCAAAGCCTTTTAGCTGCTGCACATTACCTGTTCACTGACTTTGGAGAGAAACGGATGAAAGCAACACCGTGAGCTGGAGCTGTCAGCATGAGCAGTGAGGGAAGAGATGAGGTAAGAGTGAGAGAAAGACAGAAGTGAAATTTAAATTAAAGGGAGGGCAAAGAAAGCAGTGTAAGCAAGAATATTTTGGATGTTGAGCTGGTTTAACTCCTCTCGTCCTGTAGTGCGAAACTGAGGGCTGCTGCTTTCACATCGTAGTGAATTGACTGTGCGCTTGTCTCAGCTTCTCAGCAATCTGTTGGTGCACAAGAAGAAAAACTGCCATGAATACAAAAGCAGGTAGTCATGTGATGGTTAGGGTCTAAACACAATGTGACTGCTCCCCAGGTAATAAGGCAACAGAAAGGACAGACTCCAATGTCCTGCGATAAACGGTCGATAAAATGCCTTTACCGTCTCGTAAAACTTGACTTGCTCCTCCAAATACAACTGCATGACCCTGTTGTAGTCATAGATGCGGTTGCTGTGGAAGTGGTTCATCTCAGCTGTAGGAAACAGAGGGGGGAAACCATAAAAATCAGAGAGCAGCTGAAGAAAAACTCACTCACAGTGCATGTTTTCCAGAGAGGTTACCTTGTAACGCGTAAGACATGGTGCTGACTCGTTTAGCCATGGTGACTTTGTCCTGAGGGGTAATTTTACTGGTGGCCACCAGCTTGTCGGCCTCCTTCACCTTGTCGATGGCTGCCTGCAGGAATCACACAACACAAACCATTTACAGCATTAGAGTCCTCAGTTCAATTCTATGAAGACAAAAGATCGTTAAACTCATCTGCATCCAGATCAGGTGAAGGTATATAAAAACCTGTATATTTTAAAGTGTTTCCCACACATTCATTTATTTATGGCAGACCGCCACAATATAAACATTTTCCGCCACATATTGACTTTCATCCTGATCACTCACTCAAGACGGCGCACCAGCGAACAGCAAGATGTTATACTACGATACAGTGGGTGGCAATGTGGCCTTTAGTCTGTCAGTAAAACCAGTGAAGATGACGAGCATCCTGTTGTATCACAGGGAGAATGTAAACAGGACTTTGGCTGCTAAAATGAAGGGAGTTGGAATAAAGGAGAAAGTGACATGTGTGTGTGCTGACAATAAGTCACGAGTGAAGCTGTTAACCCTGCTCCATTGTTAAAAGTCAGCAACTTCACAGCTTAATCGTAGCACCGCTAACAGCACATGCTCATCCAGCCAACGGCTACGCTTGTGCTGAGCTGAGCTGCGACCTCTTGCGGTCACTTTCCAGCTGCTGTCAATATTTACCACAGATGTTAGTAGATACGGTTTCAGGTTTATTTTATACCATGACGATTAATATTTACTTCCTCATCCAGATTGGGATTGAAAAGTATTTTGTATTGCAGACATCTGACACAAGCCTGGTTAAGCCTATCCTGACCACCATCTGCATGCTAACTTTTGTTTTGACAGTGTTACTTGGTGCATTTATTTATTCATACTGGTAACAGGCATTATGTACCGATAGAGTAAACATATAGTCTATTTCTTCATCATGTTACATATTGTATAAATTAAGCTGACATACTAAAATTTCAGTAGTGCCTCAGCTTGTACAGACTATACTGCTAGGACTCTGTAGCGCTGACCAAACAAAAGCAATCACATATGTAAACAGGAAATGACTGTAGCATCATTAGCTGTTACATAACAGTTAAGGTAGCCAACACAGTCCCTCTCAGCAGCCATCCTGACAATGTCACCAGGCTGTAATTCGCGCAACCAGAACCAGGACCAAGTTATACTTCTACACAGGTGCAAGAATGAACAATAGCTTGTTCCAGACTGCCACTGTGATCGGCTAGTTATGTCTCCAAGTTTGGCTGTTGTGCAGAAAGATGACTGGCCTCTGAGGAGAAGAGGCGGGATATGTCTCATACAACTGTCATTTTTAGTGTTATTGACTTTTCTATTTAAAATGCTTCAAGAGTTTTGTCTCCTCTCATGTAACATCTCTGGGCCAAAAAATATGTATTTAATTTACCTATCAATGATTTATAAATGTAAATTGAACTTTTTTGGGTTTATGTATAGATTTCTTTGTTACTATTTCGGGATGTACCTTATGGACTCCGATTGTGTCCGGGAAGCATCCAAGAAGACCCTTATATTCATTGTTAGTCTCCATGAGGAAATGAAGGTCTTTCTTGGGCTGTAAAGGAAACAAACAGAAAGACAAAAAAAGACAGATTTGACATAAAACTGGAAGAACGTTAAATCCAAAACAGGAAACAGCACACTGATTTCACAGTGATACAGAAGAATGCCAGGAAACATTACATCACAGTAGTAACTGCTTAAAGTTTAATTTTAACACAACAACCTAACTGAAGGACAAAAGGATTCATATCGTGTGTAAGGGACCATGGATTCAGGAGAACATCTAGCAGAGCGAAACACTGAAAGACTTGTTGTGGCACGAATCTCCATGTATCCTAAATGACATTTGGCTACATGTTAGGGATATGCACAATTAGTAAACCACTTATGTAAATGTTGCCAAACTGCTAGTCTGCATCATACATACTAGACTATATACAAAACTTTTATAAAATCCTCAATATCTTTTGGACAATCTCAGATAGAAAGAGGCGAGTGCCGCCCAGGGTCAAAAGTCAAGAACAATGTGAAAGACTCAGATGCTCGTCAAGGACTTGAGACAGACAAATGAATGACTGTCCAGGTTATTTGTAAAAAGAAAACCATTGTGAAGAAAGGCAGCCAGAAATGTCCGAGGCACTCTGAGGTAAGTTAGTATAAAAATCCTTTACTTAACATGGATACGTCTACATGTTTTGACTCAACAGAGTCTTTATCAGGATGTGTTTTGAGTCGTAACTCATAGACATATCCCTGTTAAGGAAAGGATTTTTATATGAACTTACCTCAGAGTGCCTCAGATATTTCTGACTGCCTTTCTTCACAATGGATTTTGTCTACAAATAACCTGGACAGCCATTCATTCATTTCCATGTTTATGTTTTGGATGATGCTGAACCTTATAGATTACATTGTGTTGTGTTACTGTTATCTCAATGTTACACCAAAGTAATTTCTGCCTTTTTAAAATCTAAGGTTAGGTATTATGAGCATCGCCATCTTGTTATTTTGGAGCTACTGTATTTTGACAAGAGGGAGGAGCCGAGGAGGATAAACATCGCCACCAACGTCTGAGTACTTTCAATTGTTGGGTTTTAATAAATTTAATACAATTTAATTACAGAGAGTGGTCTTGACCAACTCTATATGCAAAGTGTCTTAAGACAACTTTGTTGTGTTTTGGTATATATACTAATAAAACTGACTTGACATAACAAAGCGACTGGCAGCTGTCACCGACAGATACATAGAGAACTTCAAGCCTTAATATAATTAAATTTCATAAGCAATATAAAATTAACTGGTAAATTAGCTATAGAGATCAATTTGTTTTTTGTTTTAGGCTCAGAACTTGTTTATTTCTGGTGTCAAGTTAGGCACTTTGACATGGGGCTGTATGGGAAGTGACTGGATTTTGGAGTCTGCCTCAAGAGGCTCTTCAAGGAACTGCAGTTGTGGGCTTAATTTTTCAGCCCCTGGGGGTTGCTGCTTGTTTAACACTAGTCGCTAAGACAAAGTTTGTTTTTCTTTGTTGTTGCAAGGAATTTTCAATTGAAAAATGTTTGTAAATTTCAACACCTCGATTCCTCTCTTAACCCTGAATTTAACAGGAGCAAGCTGTATGCAGCCTTTGTAGGTTAATGCAACTGGCACACTGCATTGGAAAAATACTCTAAAGTTGAATCCATGTGCAAGGAAAGGCTCTCACCATAATTATTACGGGGGTTGCTAAACTAAAGCCAACAATTCTACAGGAGCACTGGGAGCTATTGTCTGGAGAAGCAAAAGCTTACCAGACAAGTCCTCTCCTGGAGGCTGCTGGGACATCAAAAAAAGTGCCAAAGTTTGAATTTATTACACACATCACAGACCAAGCTACACAGCACTGAGCACTGTTAGAAAAGCCACATTCAAAAAGAAGGTCATTACAAGCTTCAGGACAAAGGAAGTGAATTCCCTGTGGCTTCTTCCTCCACAGATACTGACTTCATGAGCAGGACGCCAGGTTAAAGGGGTCCTTAAACCATTACAGCAAGGATGTAAACACTGACTACGAGCAGGAAACATTCACAGACATCATGAGATACTGTGATTACTGAGAGAGTGAATGCACAATGGTGTGGGTGTGTCTAAAATGAACTTAAAGACCTTTTAGGAAACAGAGGCCTCATAGTTCCGCCTTGTGTTCATAAAGGAAGACAAGCATCTGCGAGGACCTGAGCTGCATTATTAGGCAGTGGTGTTACATGTATGTATGTTACAACAGGCTTTGTGCCCACCTGCTCTGCAACCATCTGAGCGATTTCCTCATATGTCTTGCCTGCTGCTGTCATGGCATCAGTCAGGGTTGACTCTCCTATGGAGGGAAAGTGGTTAAGATAAGTCACCGCTGTGTCTTAACAGCATCTGTATGTCAGTTTGTTTCACAACAGATTTCCACACAAGGAGTGACTGCATAGTAAATTGCATCTGCTACCAATACAAAGACTACATGTGTTGATTAAAGCAACCTTTAAATCAACGTTTGGCATCATAACTGTATTCATCTCAGTACCTTGGTATCCGCTGCTGGTGAAGACAGAGGAGAGGTTTTGGAAGGCTTTGCCGATTCTCTGGTACTCTTTTGGCAAAGCTGATGGGGTGAGGGAAACCACACATGAACACAGACAAACTAACTGTGTGACTGAATTTATCCAACGTTGACTAAATACTCAACATAAAGAAGCATTCTCTGATATAAACAGTAATTCCAGGTGTGGCCTGTGTGAAGTAAAACACTTATTTAGCTTGAGTGTGGTGTGTGTGTGTACGTACGGCCTGTACATCTCTTCCAGTGCTCGTGGCCCACCGTGAGGATTTCCTTCACCCCGTCATCCATGGCTTTGGTAAACCTGCTGAACTGCTCGCATTTCTGTTCCCTGTCATAAAATAAGCCATAAGCCCGTGAACATACAGTCAACTGTGTAATTAAAGTCTTGATGTTTTGAGCCAGGTTTTTCTTAAAGCCATTGCTCAGCTTGAGACACAAAGGAGAAAAATTCACAAAAATACATCACGGATTGACATAATATCTATATTTATTATATACAGATAAAGAAAAAATACAAACCACGAATTAAATAAAAGTACATAACTGTAATAACCACATATACTGAGTGTGATTTTAAGTTTCTCACTCCTTCATTTCAAAATTTTTTTATATGGATTTGCACAAAAATAGAGGTTATACAAGCAGTGAAACAACTCACTACGTCAGCTAGAGTGGCAGATCAGTCGAGTACATTAAATACATCCTAACTACAATCAAATTGGATAAGTGCAATATTAATATTCTCACCACCTTATAAAATATGCAGGATTTCATATGATTCTGTTCATACATTATTTATGAAGATCATAAAAGCAACAAAGCAAAAGCAAACTCGGAATCCACATATCAGCATTCTTACGCACTTTATTCTGCCAACTGGAAGCTCAATAATAATGGGTGAATGGCCCAAAGTTTGGGAAACGCTGGCTCAGAGTAATGTCTGATTACACTCACACTTCCACAGGATCCAGGTCTTGCGCCTCAGGCTCTATTGTGGAGAAGATCATCACTCCCACCGTCTCATCTTTCTCTGCTTTTCTCTTCCCCATCTTCCAGTCCTGCATCATTAAATTGCCCACTTTAATTAAGCAATGGTAAAGAACACCAGCTAAGTTTCAGCATCTATAAGTCATCTTTACAACTATATGCAGCTGTTGAAGAACAAATCTGCTCTTCTTTTCAATAATTGTTGATTTTAATAAAAAGCGTGACCTTTCGCTGTTAAATCCTGTGAAGGAGAATCAGCTGAGTGGAAAATAGCAAACCTTCTCATCCTTGTAGGTGAGGAAAGTCTGGAATACTTCACTGCTGGAAACCACCGGGTGCCTGCACATTCTGGTCATCCAGCCCTGCAATCGTTCCATACGCATCTTAATAAACTCTTCTTCAAATCGCCCTGGAATAGAAGAGAGAACACAAAGAGAAGATTTAAATTTTCACGTTATTATCAGCATTATTAAATCTTTTTTGCGTCTTTCAGTTGGTCACAGTCGCGTGCTTACCTGTCACCTGCTTGTCTGGTAAGGAGGGGATGGGGATGGCTGAACCGAATTTATCTAGCAGCCTCTCATACAGCCAATCAAAATGCTTGTATCTGTGATTGACTGTGCGGTTTGTGGTCTGCAAATCAAACACACGGACTTAATACTACGACTCGTACAAACTGAGGGCAAACACTTATTATAATTATTTATGATTCCATTATAGTTATCATGTTATAGTTCAATCCCAAATTAAAAACTCTGACAGTTTGAAAATGCTCCTGTAAACTTACACTGGGTGTGATTTGGTACTCGATGTAGCTCTTCAGGCCGTACATCTTTGAGCCTTTCTTGGGATCAGCCACAACACAGTCCAGCTGAGTTTCTGGGTAAGACCACACGGGACCAACTTCTCCCAGCTGAGCATAAAACATAAGGTTATGGCATATAAAGATAAGTACACACTGGCGAAAAGAACAACCCGTGCAATAGGGGCGTAACTGTTCACAAAAGTCACATTTCAGTTCACACCTCAGTTAAGACATCATGGTTCGGTACAAAAATTTTACCATAGCATCTTTCTCCTCTCCCACCTTTATTTTTGCTCCCTGGCTCAAATGAGAAAAACACTGTTGACACGCACGAATGTCCATATTTCATAGGTCGCCGCAGGTGATTTAGTAAAACTAAGAGATCTGCATAGGGTGTTTTATTTTGATATTTGGCTGGTTCCTCTGCCATGTCTATGACTTCCTGTGTGCAGCTTGACGGAGCTAGTTCACTTGTTATAGCTTAAACGGTGGATTCATTGTTTTGCACGTCAAACAAACTCCTGGAAATGACTCGTTTCGCCGACAGAGTTAAATCAAAGCACTTTGGAAAGTCAAGAGAAGCATCACGAATACAAGATTTAAAAGAAGCAGGCAGGTCTGCAACGTTAGCTCAATCAGCATGGGCTAAACTTGCCAAAGGCTTACCACTGCTGAAGGTTTCTGGGTGGAACTCACGTATGTGACTTCAGTTGAACGTTATGTTCATCAGTTTTAATACATCATACTGCCCATAATTATTCTGTGTATTCTCCATACCATTCTGTGTACCAGAACCGTCACGTGTGTACCGTATAATTCAATACAAATTGATGTATTGCATCCCTACCATTAACATAATAATAATATAATAATAATAATACACAGGAAAGCAAGACTCTTTCTGTATGTAACTGAGCTCATGACTCATTTGATTTCTTGTGTTAAGATACAGCTTATTAAATTTAGCTTACTGCGCCAAGACATCAGTTGATACACTGTAAACACTTCGAGTGCATATTTGGAGAAACCTACATAGATTGGTAGCTTCTCTTTGCCCTTAGGGAACTGCCTGCATAGGAGGTAGAGCTCTGGACCAGATTTGGAGAACCCAGGAAACCTGCTCAAGGAGAAAAAGAAGTTTGAAAAGTGTTGGTTCATGTTGCTTTCTTTATTCTTAATGAGTCGGTTTAACTGTTGCTAGAAGCAGCTTCCTGTAGGACTTAACAGGTTTGTGTTTTGAGGCCGTTACACCTGAACCACAACTACCGAATTATTTTAGATTAAAAGTTTCCTGTGGAGTGTTTGATCTCTAGTAGTGCTTTTGAGCTGTGTCTTTTTTTATGTGAAGTGACAAGCAGTCATGTGGTTTCACAGCATTCACGTGGTTTCACAGCATTCACACTGATTTACAGGTAGAGGCCACACCGGAAGCAAGGTGCCAACAAACCCAAAGAAGAAAAAGACGGCTTTCAAGTAACTGTTACTGCAAACAATGCAAGTTTCAGGCTGAGAAAAACATCTTCCCAAGTTTATTATTAGGAAGGAAACACATTCAACATGTTTGCTGGACCTCAAGGAAACACAATATGTGTTTTTGTGAGTAACAATCAATGCCAACTCCACAAGGTGCCTTTAATAATAATTCCATAACATTGAGCTTTTCAGTGTTAATTGCCTTTAACAGGAAGTGATGTCACAGCTGATTCAGAGAGACAATAATAATTTATACAGTATATGTTATTCTAATTGGTACAAACAAAGACAATCACCATGAAATTCATACAGTGATAAGCGCCATTGATGAAGGTAGTATACCGAATTTTACAAGCACATTTAAACTAAAACATAAACTCAGATCACATTCATCTCATTGCTAAACACTTGTGATAAATTCAAGTCTTACTTGTTGAGGGAGATTTTCATCGAAGATCCATGAGCTCCTCCTCTCTGTATTGCTCCACTTTCTCCAGATTCTGACTCGGCGTAACCTCCACTGGACTTCACGTCATCCCACTCATCGTCCCACTCATCATCCTCCGCTCCTGAGACCAGATACATGCACACATAGTTGTTGTTTTTTTTTTTTAAATCAAGCACAGGAAGTACATGTTCTGTTCTTTAAGACCCTAATGTGGAATGTGGAAATGTGCAAAAGGTAAACTGAAGGAGCTTTGTAAGAATTCATTGCTGCTGGGGAAGACTAACTAATATAGACAGGTGCCTTTGCCCTATTATATTAATTAACACTGGTGGGAATGGACTTTAAAAGGATCTTATCAGTTCTGTCTATTAAACCAATTCTGAATTGTTTCTGTATTGGATAAAACAATAACATTATCAACACTTTATAATGATGGAGGAATATTTTATTGTGATTGCGAAATATTCATTGCTTAATCCAGTGTTTGTCGATTGAATTTCATAAGTAGAAAAATACTTTGCTAAGGCTTAATATGTAGTCTGCAATAAAAGTTTGGTAAATAATCTTTCAGAGGTCATGGATGCAGTTGCACATGCTTGAGGGACGGCAGCGCTTAGCCTATAAGCTACAATGACATGCATTACCAACAGATGTGTAAACATATACACACACTTCACTGTCACCCTTGCTTAAAACAAGTGATGTGCAAATATTTTTTGTGAAGTTTGGGTAAAAGTGTTCAAGGGTTCAAACAACATTTCTGTTCTGCCTGAGCTCAAGTTTCCACACATCATGCATCTTGGTCTAAAATCATTTGCATCTTAAGTACACCTATGACAAATAAATCACAAACTATTTAAAACTAGTTTGATACAAAAACTTATTCTCTAAATTCATTGCTAAAGGTTACAAAAAAAACATAACAAAAAAACCCCCAACAACAATGAAACATATTTTGTAACCCATTACTTTCTTCACAGCCATGTATTCTCAAAACAAAGACGAAAGCACACAGATACAGTTTGTAGGCTGTAAGGCAAAAAGGCAGACAGTGTGACTGTGGTTATAGAGAGATTTCTAAATTTGGCTGCAAGAATTTAATGAAAATATTTCCACACACTCACAACAGACAAGTTGGGAAATCAACAGTGTGTTGTTGCATTACATCTGCTCTACAAAGCTGAAAAAAAAGCAACTAAATACTTAAAAAAAGACTTCTGAGAATCAGAATTCTTACATTTTGTCCCATTAAATAATTATTTTTATTATGCCATAGGAAAAAAAAATATTTTGAAGAAAGCATTGTTTAGTTAGAAAACTTAAACACAATGCTAAATTAAAGCTAGCCAGTGATATAGCCACAGCTAGCTTTGGCTAAAGCTAAAATTAACTACCTTTTTCTAATTGCTTCCACCTTCCACCTGAAAAATCCATTTTAATTATACGACATCTTCTTAATTCATTTGTTGTATAAAATGAGGGAGTTGTTAAATCAAACCATAACAGGAAAACAAAAAAGTAACACCAGCTAAGGTAGAGTGTAAAACAATTAGCTTAAAAACTAGCTAGCCCAATAGCCAAAGCTAGTCTCAGCTAAGCCTTAAACTAATTACCTCTTCACCTGTTTATCTCTCACTGAAAAATCAATTTTGGTGATCAAACATCTTCTTAATTCAGTTTATAACACCACATGAAACGAGGGAGCAGTTATATGCAAACATGAAGCGCAAACGAAAAAAAGTAACAGCTAAATTAGTCCTGTTACATGATTATTAGCCTATGTTAGCCAAGTTAAAACTGCTACCTGAGCTCCTAACTGCCTAAATGTTGAAGGGATTTTTCTGTATCCTTAAAATTGCCTTAGGTAAAGTGTAAAAAACAAAATCTGTCAAAAGAAAGGGCATTAAATTAAAATCTATCTGTGATGGTTGGATAAGCAGCTTCAGTCTTTTTCTCAACCCCAGTCTGTGTTTTATAACTTCTCTATCCTCTGTTGGGCAGACATGACGTGAGACAGAGCTCCTTTTTTCACATTGTGGTTTTGACTTTCACAGGTACACTGCAAGTATCAGATGTACAATATATTCCTGTCATTACTCCCACAACACAATAAAGTGCAAAAACAGTGTTAATGTCAAGTCACAGACAAAATGTCACACACATGCTTTTAAGAATGTGAGTCACTTTCTAAAAACTATTTGCAGGAAACTCTCGTCATCATGGGTACTTATTGCCAGTCAACACCAAACAATGAGAACAAAGCTTCAATCAGACGATGCATGAGATACCTGTGTAATCAATAAGGTAAGGATACGGGTAGATGTCTTTGCCGTGAAAGAAAGAAAGAAAGGAAAAATCTGTTAATTCTCCTCCTTGCCATTTTACTCCCCCTAGTTCTCTTTCTACAATAACAAGTGGAGAATTTAAAAAACAGGTCAAGCAATTTGTCCTTCTGAGTCATGCGTGAGGCGAACTTTTCCACAGAATCATGACTTGATTATTCAGTTAACATGCTGGAGCATCTGGGTGGAGGGACTAACCAGAGAAGAGACGACTGCAGAACCACATCTGGTAGTTCACATCTGTAATGACTTAGGTGAAATAGTGTGTGCAAATAAAATACTGGATCAAACTCCCTGAATTTCCTCATTAGAGGGTTTACTGTATATTTTCAATGCAATTTGTTTAGTATTAGGCTGAGCTCGAGGGCAACTACTATAGACGAGTGCTCATTTCAGTGCACTTGTTCCTAATTTTCGTCTTGGAGCACATTAAACTGGCCCTGAAATTACTGCACTGGCTTCCTCCGTGTCAGCGTAGAGATTTTAAAATTCTTTTTTGGAAAGCACTAAATGGTCTTAGGCCAAACACACCCCTGAATTACCTGCACGTTACAAAAGCATTCAGCCCCCTCAGGTCCTCTGGAACAGGTTCACTCTGTTTTCCCAGGATCAAAACCAAGCGAGCTGTAAGTTTTTATGCTCTCCACTTGTGGAACAAGCTTCCGAAATACCAAAGGTCTGCTAAAACTGTCAGCTTATTTAAATCAAGACTTAAAATATTACTGTTCACTGTTGCTTTCCAAAGAGGCAGATACATAACTTCTTTTTAATCGGTGGCTATTGTGGCTCTTTTCTGCTTTTGTTTTGTCTTCAACATGCAATTTCTTTTCATCTTGGATTGTTTGATGCATTTTTTTTTGTTTTGTCTTTAAATGCAATTTTAATATTTTGCAATGTCTTGTTTTTAATGTATGTCCCTGTAAAGCATTTTGAAACTCAATTCTCCTATTTATTGAGCATCACACTTACAGTCTGGTTTAATTATTAATGGTGCAGAGATAAATGTTCTGTCTTCTCATAGTCAAACTAAGGACCTGCACAGTTTAATAAAGTTGTTAAAAGAAGTGTC
>JAQLOL010000010.1:13099034-13115167 GCA_029783665.1 Naso thynnoides
TGTTCTCTGTTTGAGTAATATCACTTGATGCAGCCTTTTCTAACATTCCACACTACAAAATAAGTAATGAAAGTATCTATCATTCGTGGCGTGCTGATTTCAGATTGATATCGGTATCAGCCGATATTCAAGGCTGCAATATCGGTATCGTATCGGAAGTGAAAAAATAGTATCAGGACAGCCCTAAGTACAAGCACAGTATATTTACAAGGGCCTGACCGATATATCGGTTTGCTGATATTATCAGCCGATATCGGCCTACTGCTGATGTATCAGTACCAGCATATTTGTTCTCCAATAAGTGCCGATATTAAAACTGTCATTTAAGCCTGGAAAAAAAGCTTGGACTAGTGATTTAAAATAGTGTAATCAGATAATTTGACCAGCAGAGGCCGGTCCACAAAAGTCTTTGTTGGTCAGTACACTGATGTTTGGAATAGAGTTTGTTGGATTTCTTTCCTCCACAACGAATCTTTGTTACATGTCTTTGAAAACCACATTCAAAATATTATAGAATATCAGCCAATACATCGGATATTGGAATTTTCTTACTCCCCAATACTGGTATCGGCATCGGCCCTAAAATTCCCATATTGGTCGGGCCCTAATTTTTACATAACAAAAAAACATGCCTGTAGACGGGGGTTTCATTTTAACATGTAGTATAGAGAGTAACAAATACAGTACAAATAGGCAGCCCACCTATTTCCTGTGATGTATTAGGCTAGTAATACTAACAGGCTTCTAATAGCCTACTACTGATGCTAACAGTAACTCATTAATTGTATTACTAACACTGACGCTAAATATATTAATTAAGGCTATGCACTGAAGTATGTGATGAAGATTAAAAATAATCACTCACATACATAATGTAAACCTAATAAATGACCAAAAAGTCAAACGCACGTCAAAGACTACATTTCCCAGCATTCCACGGAGGTAGAAATGACCCGCACTGGAAAAGGTAGTAAAATGTCACAAGACACTTTCTTAATGAGACACATTTTCCATACACAGCAAGAACATGAATGTCACATTCACTGCATACAAAAGTGTCGGAAGCGTCCATGACACGCTTCAAAAGCAGATTATGAAAATGTTCTGGACTCTTAATATGTCGCTTATCGAGCGAACTGTAAACCAAATGCGAGAAACAGTAACTCTGTCTGAGCTTCTCCATGTCCAACATTAACGTTACAAGATTATTCGCAAAACGACAGCTGTCAGGGAAAACTGGTGGACATAACGCACCCCGGTTGACGTTACAACAGCCTAGAAAAGTTATCTGACTTACCTTTACCGCCATTGTCGAAGCATTGATCAATCATTACAAAAACAGGCCCTGCGGTTTTCAGGATTTCCAATCCTCAGCTGGACATTTCCCCCCGCTGCTTTCCAACTAACAGCGAAGAAGACACGATAAGTCCTGCCGGTGTCGAGCCGCCGAAACACACACTTTTAACACATTACTTAAAAACAGTTTGTCACTTTAAAAACGGAGATCCCGAAGGAGAGGAGCGGTGGGAACAGACTCCGTTCAGTTCAACAGCAAGTTTGAACCGCGTAGAGAACTGCTGACAGTACGGAGGGAGTGACCTGCCACCGCGGAGGGAAACCGGAAAGGTAGTCTGTCCGACACTGCCCTGCGGCACAAGACTGCTTTAAATAAAATAACATGAAGGCAGAGATAATTAATTTGCAAGTCAAGTTAAATATATGGAACAGATAGAACAAATAATATGCATTAAAAATAAAGATTTTAGAAACACTCACTAAAACGACGCAAAAAAATAATCCGTAGGTTATATCACGCAAAAAGGACATCTAATGAAAAGTCAAGAGGAAGAAGAAGAAAATATAATCTGTCAAAATAAAAACATGTCTCATCAAACAATGACACTTCCAATTGTTTCCTTTAAAAGTCTTAAAATTGCACTTAATTTCCTTCTTTCTCTTAATCTATTTTATTTTTGTAAAATTGTAATCGGTCTTCTAACTTAAAAAAAACCCCAAAAACGTTAGTAGGACACAATAGGCCTATTGAAAAAAAAAACAACAACGCGCAGATATTTTTATCTAAGGTCACACATTTTTCGAAGTTCCGGTGTTTTATTCTAATCCCACGGCTGTACTGAGTTGTTGACAATGTCGTTAACAGCTGGCTCAGTAATTTAAGGGAGTGACCCTGAGTTTATTTGTTATGCTTGAGTCGCCCTCTGCCGGACTCAGCGTGCTATTACATTACAGGGAAGGCGCTCATTGACATCTGTCGTTAGTAACTGATCCGCAGTCTACTGTCAAGTTTTTGAGCACCAAATTAGAACAGCTCAGCTCTTTTGGCGGTACTCTACAAAAGCTTTGACTTTTAAAGGAAATTCAAGCCTGCTCGCTTACACTGAAAACTGCAGGTGCAAACAATTATCTGAAACATTTGAGACATTGCACTCAAAGCGGTGCAAGTGTCCACTGGAGATGAGTCACTGAAAGGGTTTGAAGAGTCTTCAAAAGGCACTGAAATCAAAGATATTCCTTTCATTTTGGCCAGAGTCAATATACTGACCTTGAGCCAAAATGAGAGGTAGGCTACACCTTTCATTCCTGCTCCCTCCTCGTCACCTCCTCATATATCAAACACCTGCAGCCAGCCGTGGTCTCACATGTCTGTCAATGGAAAAGAACCGGTGGAACAGGTTGATATCAATAAGGCAGTAGCTGAGAGAGTGATGGGGTTTATTGTAAGGGGGTGAAGTCCGCAGCCCACCTAACCACAGCTCACTGAGAGAGGCGGACAGAGAGTGTACATGTGTAATTACACTGGAAGTTTTCACTGCTCTGACATCAAAGGCAGTGGAATTGTAGATATATGCTTCAAAGAATTTCAATGTATAGTGTAATTTAACACAGCTATAGCGGGATACAGTATTTATTGTCTTGCAAGGGCAAATGCTACATGACTGGGCACTTTTGGTCTCTATCACCTGAGCTCATCTTGCAGCGCAGGTGTGTCAGAGGAAGGAAGGAGGGCTTTTCGGCAGCTCCGCAGACAGCGAGCTCAGTTTGAAGATCTCCGACTTCGCAGAGACATCATGCGCTCTCTGTTTCCTTTCCTCTACCTGCTCTTGGTCGGGACAAAAGAAGCAGGGACATCGGACACCGCCATGCCCTTCACAGAGTGCCTGGACCAGAAGCGTTTGGTCTGCCTGAAGTGGGGCTTTGATAACCTGCAGGAGAACATTACGTTCAAACTGGTGGTCAACACAACAGGCTGGGTGGGCTTTGGCTTCAGTCCGAATGGAGGCATGAGGGGCTCAGATATCATTATGGGGGGATTTGGACCCAGTGGAATCTACTTCTCAGTAAGTACCAGCTGTGAATACCTTGTGCTGCAGTTTGCTGTATGTTTATCTCGGATAACTTGACTGTTCTGGGTTGATTTTTTGTGTTCCACAGCAAACATAACACAATGTCATTTTGTTTTTTCTTTGGTCCTTTAGGATTATCATGCCACGGGGAACTCCATGCCTTTGGTGGACGAGCAGCAGAGCTACACCCTGATCTCTCTGAGTGAAAGCGACGGTCAAACCATCGTGACCTTTCAAAGGTCCATCCTGTCATGTGATGACCAAGACTTCCACATCACTGTGAGATATTCAAACATCATCTCCCAATTTCTTACAGCGGAACAGGTTTTTGCATTTGTAATTTTTTAATGAAAAGTGAGGCTAAGAAAAAAGGAGCAGCTGGAGTTTGTTGAAAATACTTGACGATTTCTACGTATTTCTTTTGAGAGTCTTTTATTTCTTCCGCACAAGTTTCATTCCTCAATCACACTCAGTGAATTTTGCGACGGGAAATTTCTTCTCTACATGAGGACAGAAAATCCCAAACGGCTGAATCATATTTTGCCCCTCTAAGAGGCTACTGTTTCCATGGTAACCATAACATACCTATACACCAACATCCCCCATTGCATTCATTAACCTGTGCATTCACTTTGCTGTTCCCATATTTAAAACATTGGCAGCAGAAAGGCACAAAATTTAGTTTTTCCGCAGAACACCTGCAATGTAATATGTTTATGTAATGTGTTTATTTTTAGTCAAAGTATTTGTTGATGTAATATTTGTTGTCATGTCTTTTATAGGCTCAGCCCATCAAGCTGATTTATGCCTATGGACCAACAGATAAGATCAGTTACCATCGGGCTCGGAGAGGCACAAAGGAAGTTAACCTGCTGAACTTTATGCCCAAGACGACTTCAACCAACCTGGACTATCTCAGTGCCACAGTGGACGACGTAAGAATAATAATAACATAAACAATAAACAGTTACGGCAATTATGAACAATGCATGTTTTGGGGGGTTGTGGGAAAATTTGTGGATTTTTCTTAATGGACACGGGCAAAGTCTTTGTTAAATTAATGTTAAATTCAAAGATTTAAGAGCAGATTTTTCAGTTGTTTTTCTGCAACATCACAGGACGTTCTGTTTGTTTTTTGTTATCATCTTTTACTTTTTCAGAGCAACTTCTCGTTTTATGAAAAGGGCATGATCAGAGGGACAATGAAGACGCCTGCTGTCATTTGTCAGAACAAAAACGCAACAAGCAGACCGAGCACTTCCTGGATTGCGAGCCGGGCGGGAATCACACTGTTGCTACTCTGGATTACACTAATGTAATGTGGTTGTATGAGCAACAGATTCAAACCAGTACGATCTTGTTTAAGGGAGGCTCTCTTGCTTAATACCTGTTGTGTACTGTGCATATATTCAACTTCAAAGGAGGTTTTATATTATTTTGTATGTTTTTGAAAAATATCTTTTCTGTTTTCTATTAATGATGGATCAAGATGTCATATTTTTAGTCAAATTGATTAACTGTCATATTTATTAACATTTCAGATCTGACCACAACTACACACTATTCATACAGTTCTAAGGTAGTCTTAAATGTAGCCTATACCTTCACTAGGATATAGCGATGCACATTTTTAATCTAAAGCTAAACAGTTTTCAGACATCAGTAATTTTACTCTTGGGGCTACATCTTGAATAAAAAAAAAAAACCTCCATACACAATCCTATATGATTTAGCTAACTTCATATTATGCACTCTATTTCTGATTCAGTCTATGTATATATAGGCCATTATAATACATGGCATTAAGACATATGCATCACTGTTTGTGTAACATTACATGAACTGTGTTCATTGCATGCACTGTAAACTATATATTTTGCACTAAAGCTGCTGTTTTATTTTTTATTTGATTTCTTATATTTCTAACCCACTTGTTATTTCAATTAAAAAAGTACACGGGTAGTTATATGCAGGTAGTTCCCCAGGCTCTCCTCAGGGGGGCGCACTATATTATTTGCCTTCCTGTCACTGCTGTCAGGGAATGAATGTGTACAGCTAGCCGGCTGGTACCTTTGGCAATGTTGTCACTATCAGAATGATATCGCAGCGGGACAGAGGAGAACTTGCTCGTTTTTATACTGTCACGGATCCTAAAAAGCACCAGAAAGGCTATACTGTGTACAAAGTCACCGCAAGGGTAAGTAAATGGAGGATGGGCACTCTGACAGCGAGGCTAATGCTAAGTGTTGTTAGCTATAGATAGCTGCTGTCTAGCTTGAGCCATGTCAACCAGGCTGAGGATGCAAACACAATTAACGATAATTTAACCTCTTGAGAATGGACTGCCAATGTTAACAGCTTTTGTGAACACAACAGATGTAAGTAACGGACACATTCAGACTTGGCTATACTTTAAAATGTGTTTATTTTTCGCCCCCAGGTGATTGTCTAGTTGCTAATTTACATTAGCGTAATATAAGCTAGAGTGACTGAATTCAACCCAACGTCATCTGGTGTTAAACGTTAGCTAACTAGCTAGCTTAGTTAATGGTTTATGTAGCGTCGCAGTAGACGAGTGTCAGGGAAATAATATGTAACATTTTTCAAGCAAAATTTTTCTAAACTCTAACATTTACTTCGAGGATATTTAACTTTCGTTTCAAAGCACGTTTCCCATAAAAATGTTTTGAAATAAATACCGTTAATGAACGTTTTGAGGATGATAATCAGATCAGATACACTATTTAAATTAGGATGAAAGCCTATGTTAACTTGATAACGTACATGTCTACGGATCAAATGTGCTGTATCTATGTCACAGGGTAAGTTGCGGCCATACTATTTAAAATAAGAAGACACCAGAGAAAATTCACAAACAGTTTTGGTTAATTGGGCTTTAATTAAGCATGAGCCCCTTCTCCATTTTATAGACAAAATGCAGATACAGAAAAATAAAACCTAATGAAATGAAAATTCATATCCCACAACTCATCCACACTTCTGTCAGACCCACAGTTACAAGTGTGTGCAGTGTTATTGACAGATAAGTGTGCACACACACCAAGTGTATCTGTTAGTAGAGCTGGCTGAATGGACGTATTTCCCCGCCTGTCAGCCATCCTACTTGTTATGAATGTTGGTGATGTCTCGTTCTTACTCTCAAGACTTCCGTCACTGGCCATATAATGCACTCATTGTCACGCTCAGAGCCGTGTCACAACAGACTAGCTCGGGCAGACATCCTCTGCATTTGAATGGGAATCGTTTACCTGCAGCCTCTAAAGCCCTGAGTTCTCTTCTCCCTCTTCCTCACAGATAATCTCCAGGAAAAACCCAGAGGATGTCCAAGAGGTAAGACGGGCAGCCATTGTTTTGTGACTTTGTGTGTGTTCAAAGCTTTGCCTGACAGTTGACTTTCATTTAAGACTGGAATAATTGAGAGAAACGTTCCCTTGCCGGGTCAAAAGATAAATGCTACTACTCTATACGATACTGTATAAGATATCAGTTTTCTCAGATTAAGTTGACTGAAACCTTGCTTGACCAAGTTAATTTCACAAACATGAGCAGTTTTCAGGTTTATTTATGAAATTTAAAACGAATATAAGTTGAAAGTGACGCTTTGTGGTAGGATGCTGTGTGAGTTTAGAGTGGCTCTACGTTTTTATTATTGTCCCTACACATGAGATTTAATGAAGCAAATATTCATTTTCTGGTCATAGAATTCAGTTTTGGAAGTAAACATTGTAAAAAGCCAAGAATGAGGCCTACATCAGGGGAATTTTTGCATTCCTCTTTTGCTCCCATTCATTCATTTGGCATCTTTTCACTTTCTAAGCTAACAGTGTTAGTGTTGGAGTACAGATACTGTTGCTCACTCGGACTATAATGTCTTCCGAAAGGATTAACAGAACATTTGACTGTTCCCCTTTCTCATAATGTATATATATGAACATACCGCTGATGCATATATGTGTTTTCTTTTACTTTTGACACACACTTAGCCATGGTCTCTAGTCTGGAACCATTGCTAATAGAGTAGGCATGATGTCAATTACTGCATGTGTGCGTAAGAGACAGTAAAAGCGTTTTGCATGGAAACACACATACCTCCATTATTGAATAATGCTCCTGTTTGTTAGTGGAGCTCTGTCCGGTTTTTCTCACAGCCGTGGGTTGGAAGAGAATTTAGCAAACTGGACTTGCGCCTCAACATTAAGACGTTGTATTTTCTTTATCCCACTTCATTCAGGTTTGTGTGTGAATGTTGTGACTAACATTTTACTGCACAAGATGGCAGTGAGGGATGAAGCTTGTCACGTGGGTTATATTGTGTCATGTTTTGGCATCGGAGCAAAAGCTGATGTTTGATTCACTGAGTTCATTGTTAGGGTTTTTCAATTTGTGTTGTCTTTTAGAAGACATAATGAACTCCTCCTCCCCACCTTCATCCATCTCTACTCTCCCTCCCTCTGTAGATAACAGTATGGAAGAGATACAGTGATTTCCGGAAGCTTCATCAAAACCTCTGGCAGCTGCACAAGAGTATATGTAGCCAATCTGAGCTGTTTCCTCCTTTTGCCAGGGCCAAAGTCTTTGGTAAGAAAGTAACTGCCTCGATTCCTCTCTGCCAAACATATAATCTATGTCCTGATAGAGCTAAATAGACCAAAAGCTTGCCTGTTTTCCCTTTTTCAAACTCTCGCATTGTTCCAGTGCCTGTAGATGAGTCTTCGTTTACTTAAAATCCTCTAGTGCCTGAACAGTTTGCTTTCAGTGTTTGTGATTTTCTCTACAGTCACCAAAGAAAACCAGTTACAGTGACAGACTTTATAGAGAGAGACTATAAATCCAGACCTTTGAACCACTGGAGAAGTAGTAATGACTCTGCCCTCCTTAGGCAGCTTAGGGTTATTACTCAATCAGTAAGCACTTCATTTACATTGCATTAAGGCACTCTCATTTTGTGTGTGTGTGTGTGTGTGTGTGTGTGTATCTTTCTTTCTATGCATGATGTAATTGCAGGTCGTTTTGATGACTCAGTAATTGAGGAACGAAGACAGTGCTCTGAGGATCTGCTACAGTTCTCTGCTAATATTCCTGCTCTCTATAGTAGTCAGCACATCCAAGATTTCTTTAAGGTACCCAAACACACACTAGGCTTTGATCGGTGTCTGGATTTACTGCTCCGATCTGGTGTATGAGCTTAACCGGTTTAATTCTTACAGATCAACTAAACCGGCACAAAAACTGCCGGGCGACGCACATTAATCTAACTCGCAAGCAACAAGACAATGTGATTAACACATTATGATGTTTGATTAGGCCACAAATGAAAATGAATGACAGCCAGCACCATGCGACGCTGTCAAGACACAGAGCCTTAAGTTTAGCTATTAGAGTCAGGAGGAAGGGGGTTTTCTGTCTTGACTTACGGCTCAAATAATCATCACGTCTTTACTGTGTTAGTTGTGGAAGTTCTAGAAACAGACAATGGACAGTTTAACTACGTCATGACCGTGTTCATAAAATAAACTGGAGGCCTGTAAACGTGTCACATGGCCACAGTTGAGATGTTAGCATAGCTATTAGTGTCAGGAGGAAGGAGGCTTTTCTAACATTAATTACGGCCATTTTAATCACAATTTCTACACGGTATTAGTTGTGGAAGTTCCGTAAAAGTTGGACAGTTGAACGACGTTGTGACTGTGTTCATAAAATAAACCGGAGGTCTCTTAACATGTCTCACAGCCACAGCTGAGACATTAGCCTAGCTAGGAGCATCGTATAATCATCAGTTCTGCACTGTATCAGCTGGGGAAGCCCCAGAAACACTGAAAAACTTAACGACGTCGTGTCTCGCTTCATGACATCATTCCGTGGTGTAAGGTAATAAAGTTTGCTGTACAGCACCATAGTACTCACACACAGCAACAGTTGTTTGGGTCTTGATGTCCGGACATGAGTGACGTCGGGAGAATCTCAACGCTGATTGGCTGTCACTACGCACTTTGTGTCGCTCAGTTCAGTTGGCTGTGATGTGTGAAATCTAGTGGTGAAAGTGCAATATACTGGTCTGTTTTGATATTTGGCATAATATCAAGCTGGTTTAGGAGTTTTTACACCGGCCCAACCCTAACACACACACATACCGTAATACAAATTCTCATAGAGATTGTGGACTGTAATGTTTTTCATTCCTTTTAAGGGAGGTGAGGTCCACGACGGCTCAGAGCTTATTGGACCAGCTGAGCCCTTTTCTGATTTCCTGGCAGACAGTTTATCAGACTGCAGCTCTGATGGTAGGGATATATATATATATATATATAAACTTCCTCAAAATCAATCTTCCCCTTAACTTGTAATTGCTTCACACTTGCTCAGAAATGTGTGCACATTTTTCAGTTCAACGAGACATCAGCGGTGCAGATGATTTGACTATCACATCTGAGTATGGAGGTAAAATTCATTTATTCCCCAGAAATTTCCCCACATGCATTAGAGCTCGATTAGATATTATTTTTTTGTCATATATAAACTAAATATTCTGTGTGCTTGTATTTATCTGCCTGTGTTGACCACCGTATGTTTTCCCTTCCAGCCCCGTCCAGTGACAGCGACCTGACCTCCCTGGCTGTGGATACAGACTCTTTGGCTGGGCTGGATGATGGCATGGCCTCAGGCCGCACCTCCCCAAACCAGCCACAGGGGGGAGCCACAAACATTAGCAGCAGCTGCAGCCCTCGCTTGTCCTCCCTGCACGAACGCCGTACTCCATCTCCTGCCCCCGTCCCTGCCTCCTCAGCCCCTAACCCAGAGGTCAGCTGGCCAGGCCGAACACAGCTCTTCTCGGGCAGTTTGAAGAAAGCCGGTGGTGGCAGCACTAAAGACGAGAAGTCGGACTACCTAGACCGAGCCAGTGAGCTCATCTGCTTGGCTGTACAGAAGGAGAAGGAGCAGGACTTTCAGGCAGCTTTCTCCTGCTATCGCAGTGGAGTGGACTTACTGCTGCAAGGGGTGCAAGGTCAGTTTGAGAGAGAGCTGAGTAATGTTTCTGCGAGGTCAGTGGTTCCCACCTCAGTGCCAGAAAAGAATTAAAAAAAACATACATTGGGGTTTTTTAGCCATGTTAATCTGGTTACCTGAAGTTAAAGGAAGGTGGATGGTTATTCAAGAGCAAGTAACACACGTACAGCAGAAATTTCTTTCTCTGTAGAGTTTTTAAAAGCAGTGGCGTGATTTGTGGGCAGCAGGATTTGTTGCAGCAAACTATTATACTGACAGAAACGGAACTAATTTTACCAGTCTGAGTTCACTGTAAAATATCTTCTCCTGACATGATTGGGGACATATAAAATAAATCTGCTACAAGAAATATTAGTAATATAAGAAGTATTTTTACATTGTTCTTTCTAAAAAGCTTAAAAATAGTTAGCTCTACTTCAAAAGAAGCAGATTGCTTGAAAGGTTCCGAGTTTCACACCTTTATTGAATAAATGTGTTTGAACCAGCAGACACACCAGGAGAAAAGACAGACAAAGAGACCAACAAAAAGAGTGTGATTATGTGGACTAGTGAGAAACATGGACAGAAGCAGAGAAGTGTGAAACCGAAACCCTGTAACTCACTGAGAAATCTGGCTGGACTGTGTGACACAGAAACAATTCATAGAAGTATGTGGTCATCAGGAACGGTACAGAGTGGATAGTCAGCTTTAATGCTCAGAAAAAATTATGAGAGGACATTAAACTGAATGTGTATTTATGCACATCATCATTCTAATTATCTGGCTTTCATCGCCCGGGCAGGCCGGCAGGTGGTGGCAGGGTTGGAGGGAGTGGATGGATGATCGGTTCTCGTCAGATAACTTCTTTGAGGCCAGATTCATGAGAATGTCTGCCAGTGAACCAGACCTTGACCTTCAATATGGAGAGAACAAAAAAGACACCACTTTTACAAGCATAAATCAGTAATAATATGCTGTTTTTCCAGTGTATAAATGCTAGACAGAACCTTTTAACCCTGCATTTTAAAAACTGCCTTGTAAAGCCAAATGGTTGATCTCACCCACCTTTTTTGCAGGTGAACCGAGTCCCACGCGGAGAGAGGCCGTGAAGAAGAAGACTGCAGAGTATTTGATGCGCGCAGAACAGATATCCAATCAGCATCTGAGAGGCAACATGGGACAAGGGTCAACACAGACAGTGGTGAGTGGGAGGGAAATGTCACTGACCTGTATGCTGTCTATGTTAGATTAAGCAAATGTGTATATGCATTTATCCACCAGGGTCCTCGAACGACTTGAGACCGTAGATCAGAGTGCTTTCAGATTTATTACAGATGCGTCCCAGCAAGTCTGCCTCTTTATAATGCTTACTGGAAAGGCCAATATGTTATTTTATGTCTAATAAAACTTAATCAAATGACAACAGAAAACAATGTAACAATATAAAACCTACAGAGAAGTATCTTCTGAATCTGCATCTTCTCTCAGCTCAGTGTATTGATTCATTCTCACAGCTTTCATAGTGCAGTTGTTAGGTGCAGCAGGCAGCTGTTTTCAAAGAGTCCAGAAAACCGCTGCTTACTAGAACAAAGTGGAGCATTTAGCTGCTGAAGAGGCAAATATTTCCATCAGGCTTTGGCTCAAAGGGGAACCAACAGGTGGACACAAAGACTCCACATGAATGTTGCTATTGCTCCAACTGGATGTTCAAGTGCTTTCTGACAGGTCTGCAATTTATGATTAAAAGGTGATGATATTTTCAAAGGAGGAGTTTTGTTTTTTTTGCACATTGAGTCTTATACTAAAGATATTTACAATCATATACAGTGTCCTACATCTTTATTATGACAAACGGTGCTGTCCTGAGAGCTCAAGCTCGTTTTCGACTTCACCGTTGAAAACAAAGGAGTTGCATAGACACTAAAACAATCTGTCAAAAAAGACAATAAACACCGGTTTTAAAAGAGGAGAAAGTCACCAAATGTTACTTGATGTCTCTCATGTACCGACACTAAAACATGAAGTTACTCAACGGCATATAACCTGGAAACGGCTCTTCCAGCTGCTTCAGGAAACAAACAAACAGCTGTTTCCGGAGTATATGCCGGTTTAACTTCGTGTTTTAGTGTCAGTACATGAGAGGACACCACTAAACATTCAGTGAGTTTCTCATTCTCTGAAACGACTGTTTATGTTTTTCGATGGATTAGCTGAGTGCGCATGCACCTCCGTTGTTTTTAGCTACCCGTGATGTCAACAATGAACTCAAGCTCTCAGGACTGCACCGTTCATCATAATAATGCAGCAAAACATTGTATGTGATCGTAAATATCCTTAACATAAGACTTAATGTGCAAAAACTTCTCCTTTAAGTGACCAAAAAAATCAGTTATTGCAGGTTTGCGGAAACAAAAACAGTCAGTCCTTCCCTTTAAGAACAGTTTAGTTTGTATTAGACAGTGTTGTTTTTTTTTTAATTTTGACTTTGACTCTGAATGTTGCTCTTTTTTTTTACAAATTAATTTGGTCAAGTGCTGCAAAAGGTCACATAAATGTGTCCATATTTTAATGCTAATTTTTTACTTATTCACTTATTTATTTTCATGTTCAAGGCTTTGGGGGCGCAGTGCTGCCCGGCCACCGGCAGAGGGAGCCAGCAGAGCCCATCGGAGGAGCTGAGAGCTTACAGGGTGCTGGGGATCATTGATAAGGTCAGTTATCTCCGAACAAGTTTCACAACTTGCAGCCACATTTTGTGAAGTAAAGAAATGATTTATAATCACATTAGTAATTTGTCTTCTATGCCTCCACATCCACCTTTAGAAGTTTCTTTTTAACAGCATCCACATTTTAAGCACTTTTGTCACCAGAAGCTCATTGGTTTTGGTGGTTGTTGTTAACATAATGCAACAACAATTAGGTGATTGTTGTTGAGCCATTTGATGATGCTCACACTTCACTCCTCTGTAAAAAATAGTCTTTAAGTTAAGACATTTTGTTTCTCAGTGGAAATTATTCCTTAAAAATATATGTTTCAATATAGTGACAATTTCCATTCAGCAAAAAATGCTCTGTTAATCTCCTTCAGAGCCTTCACTACATATTTGAGTGTGAACAGAAATGGATGTAAATTCCAACCTGACAAATTCATGGAGGCGAACAACCATGATGTAGTATGAAGGATATGCAGGTGACGTCACCATTGGTGGAAGTCACTGCGCATACACCACTGAGTGGCAGAAAGACACTGAGTTGCAGTGTTAGCATACAGTTTGTGAGCTGCCAAACACACAAAAACACATCTAAAATAGGAAAGAGCTGTTGTGCGATTGACTGCACATATACAGTAGATTTAACAAAAAAGGGTTTGGGGTTTTTTTGCAGACTGCCAAAAGCTACAGAAAAAAGAAGCAAATGGATCACTGCAATTCGCAGAGAGAACTTAAGTTAAAGTTAGAGAAACATTGATTTGCTGTCGCAGTTTTTGATACCATACCTGAACTCCTATACTGTGTAACTGTAAATTTTTGTTGGCATTTGTTAAAGCGCATCCATGATGATGAGTCTTGTGTTCTACAAACAAACGGGGAATGGTTAGATAACGTAAGTTTTAGCTAACAGTCAAGACAAACCTAGTTTTTTTTCTTAAGTGGTAAAGCTACTCTACAAAGCAAGTAAAGACAGTTAACCAGATCATTTAAAAACTTACAAAGTCTATTAAAATTGTGTTTATTAGCATCCTTATGAGTGGCTGAAGTCCAGACTTTTTTATGCCTTCAGGCTTTTGTATTTTCCCTGCGTCGAAACCAGGTAACAATAAATGTCCGTGAACCACTGGTGCTTAAAAAAAATTGTAAGGATTACTGACGAGTCCAATGGCTATTTATTTATTTAAGCTTATAATCATTTTCTTTACTCCCTGTTTCGCTGTTTCCACTGCTAAACTCAGCCATGTTGACGGATGTTTTGCCACTCAGTGCGACTGTTGGGGGTGTGTTCCAGAGGATAAGTTACGTCCATGCATACCCTCTATTTCTTGTTTTATGGGGAGAGAGAGTACATAACACACTTGAATACAAAAAATAGATCATTATTTTTTTTAAAAAACTTCTTTACTTGATTTGATGTCAGATTTTCCTTGTTGAATATTTCAGTAAATGTGAAAGACGATAATTCTTAGGATGAAAATGAAACAAGAGTCGTTTTTCTAACAAAATAACTACACTTGGGTCTGACAGACTCGGATTTAGTCAAAATTATTTGGTAATCACCACAACACAGATGAATATGGATATTGCATCTTGAAATTTCTCCTTGTTGTGTCCTTTCCTTCTTCAACCATCTCTTTTATCAGAGGCAATAAAGTGTAATAGATTTACTGGATGGTATGGTAAGGGCTGAGTGTGTGTATGTTTAGCGTCAGTTATGACTGTCACAAGGTCAGTTTAGGTTGCTGGTCCTCTCAACCAGCTGCCGGCGAAGCAACTTCACCACTCAGCCATGAAATGACTTGGCAAGCAGCTCAGAGAGAGCGACACACAACATTGAATCAATGATGCTCGTCCTCCACACACACAAAACCCCAAGGAAAATGTTGACACAGTACCAACATGTGTTACTTCACAGAGGTGCGCTCAAAATCCACAATATGTCCGAAACAAATCAGACACACAGCAGAAAAAAGAAAAAAGTGGGAGCTACACTATCCAGAAATGTCCCAGCTTTCCTCTCCTCGCTCTCCTCCTCCTCCTTCCTCCTTTCACTTTTAATGGGGACAGAGAGGACAGATGGAGAGAGCTCCTCACCCTGCTGCCCCCTCTCCATGCCCCCTCTTCTCCACCCCCCCACCCCCCCCCCACCCTGATGTTTGTGTCTTAATTATATTAGCGCCCTGGCTAGCACTGCCACTCTGTTTACTCACAGCTCCATTCATATCCATTTAGCCTGCACCTGTTTGGTCTCCGCCAGGGTCACATGGAGAGAATGTGCCTACAAAACATACGCATTCACTGCGCTACACACAAACAGCCCGGCTCACACACATATGCTCAAGCTCTCCCCTGAGACAGTGAGGCAGCAGAAGAGCAATGGAGATGTCAGAGAGAAGGAGAGAGGAAATAAAGATATTAGGATGAGCGAGAGGAAGCAAGTAACGGAAATTGAAATTAGAGTCGGATCTAAGGATGACTGGGGATTTAAGAGATTCCACTGCTGCAATTACTGAGTCTGTTATGAGGCAATGCATGGCTTTGTAGTGACATATTTTTTAAAGAACAACTGCTTCAAAATGTAAAGATTTAGCAGCACAGTATGAAAGTTTATTCATCTAATATATAAACATAAACATATATGACCAGCTGCATGGAAAGCAAGTTGCTCTTAAGTCCCTTTTTGTACAGTACAGTAGAACTTTAATGTCCCAAAAGAGCAATTTGCTTTGCAAGCACTAGTCCAACACAATTAATAATACATACAGTACAGTAATACATAAAAAAAAAACAGCACAGATCAGCTCATACACACTGTCATCATGAATTATAAGCGCATTTATAAGTTGTTTAAAGGCCAATGGCAGCAGGGACAAATGAAAACCTGTATCTGTTGGTGATAACCCTCACTACGTACAGGTCCTGAAGATCATTGAGTGAAGTATCCAAAGTCTCTGAGAAGTTGCCTAAAAAATTAAAATTAAACAAAATAGGTCATTGATGGTCATGTTCAAGCAACAGTCTCTAAATTCTAAAATTAAAAATATAAGCCTG
>JAQLOL010000010.1:13115267-13136464 GCA_029783665.1 Naso thynnoides
TTCTAAAATTAAAAATATAATACTGAAAAAACTCAGAATCAGAAAATTTTAATATTAGAGTAAATCGAATAGCTGAATGTTTTGCTTTCTTAAGTGACAAGATACTTATTAATGGGATTCCTTCCCATTAACAGAGATTGCTCCTATCTTCTACAATTATTGTTAAAATTCAACCAAGTGTGTACTTTAGTTGATCTCAAACTGCATTTTTAAACCGCATTCACTGCCAGTCTTGTTAAAACAGGGTATAGAAATACTATAGGACACATGCAAGTTGTTAGGTTTAAGTAATTCACCCTTCTAAAGAGAACGTCTGCTGGACAGAAATTGCTGACAGAGAGAGTCAGGAGCCAGGAGTCTTTGACACAAAAGTTGCTACACCTGGAAAAATAGTTCCTTACAAGTGCTGCCCTCCTAGCTCAAATATTTGCATTAAGAAGGATTTTGACACAGATATTCTTTTTAACTAACGTTGCCACACATTTCAAGGTACCTGCTTTAAGCATTACTGAATATGGACAAAATGTAAACAAACAACCTCATAGATAAAGCTATTTTTGGAGAAAACGGGGAGAGTTAATGTGACCTGTGTGGCCAATGTTGACAAAGGACAATGACATGTAGTAACATTGGTATGGTCCTTTATAAACTGTGTCATTTATTTAAATTTCTGCCAGTCAACTGATCACCTCAGGTTTAAGGCATAATAAAAAGGCGTTGTTTTTCATTTTGGGTTTTTGCTGCTTGCTTTGCTTTTTCCCTGTTTTTTTCACTACCACACTACCATAAATCCCTTTAATGCAATTTTGTATGCCTGACATTTGATGGTTAATGCCAATTTTTTTTTTTTAGCATAATTTAGGGACCCGCATTTATCCTGGTGTGGCCCACATGTGTGCCCTGATCCAGTCATTTAAAAACACTGCTCTGGAGGACATAACCACTTACTTCATCTTAGACAGTGTATGTCTGTTCATTCCTGGCAATTAATGGCACTCTTCCATCACAGGTTCTTCTGGTCATGGACAAGAGAACACAAGAGACGTTTATCCTGAAAGTAAGTGCAAATTGTGTGTGTGTGTGTGTGTGTGTGTGTGTGTGTGCGCGCGCGTGCATGTGCGTACCCCGAAACCTTGTAGTCGTGACTGTAAGTGTAAGTGTAAGTGTGAAGTGTGCCAGTGGCCCCTGTGTGTGACTGGTGTAATTGATTCTAATGGGCCTGTCCCTGTCAGCTCCTCTGCTCTCAGGTGTGAGACGTGTGCCAGATGCCGACGCGCAGCGAAGGCACAGATGACTACACACATGTGCGCACACATACACAGCCAATGTGAACTTTTACGTGTAGCACTGACAGATTTGTGTGACTCTGTTAAAGTCACGCGCTGTATGTGGCTTGATGAATCCAGTGACTTTGGCTTGCCATGGGGCATAGCTGGCACCTCTTTAATGGGAGGTTTCTCCTTTGCCACACTCCCTTACTCTTTTTTTTTTTTCTTATTCTGCGCACAAACTGAAACATTCCTCCTACATTTCCTCCTCTCATGCCCTTTTTTATTTGGGTTAATTTTCTTTTTTTCCTCTCATCCTCTTTTCCCTTTCTTACCACACCCTAAATTACTCACCTCCATCTCCTTTCCTGTCTCATTGCAGGGTCTGAGGAAGAGCAGTGACTGTGGGCGGACTAAGAGGACAGTCATGCCTCACTCTGTGCCCCACATGGTGCAGCTGAGGAAGTTCATTGTCTCAGAAGACACGGTTTTCCTCTTGCTGCAGTATGCAGAAGGTAAGACATGATCATGTCCTGCCCATCAGTTTCATTTTCCCTCTTTTGTCTCTTTTACCTCTGACTGTTTTTTCCCCTTCTTCGTCTGATTTCTCTTCCACTCTTCTTCCACCCTCTGTCTGCCCTTGTTGCAGACAGATGTTTGATAGAGATGTGTGTGTGTCACAGGTCATTATTCTGAATACCAGGTGGCGCCATGCTTCATTAGCTATGCCAACACCTGGGCCTCCTTACATCCCACTCACTCTAGAATGTGTGTGTGTAGCTTATGTGTGGGTGAGTGCGTACGATGTAATGCAGCCACATTTTTTAATGCCCTGTAACCTATTCAATCTGGTGCACTATATAACCACGCTGTGCAAATATTAGTGGACAGTATTGAATATCATATGGAGCTGTACAACATAATCTAATAAAGCCAATGAAATGCGGGAAAAAAAAGCTTTACCGTGATTACATCGTAGCTCTACGATTCAGATAATCCAGGGTTGCTCCTTATGCCTCTATAGTATGCTGTTAGCAGCTAATGGGTTGAATGAGGATAGACAGGCAGACGGAGGGAGGCAGTGACCTGAGTGACATTGGACAAAACAACATGTGGATGGTTTTACTTTCTAAGCCACCGAGCTGTCCCGCTATCATTATCATCACTGTGAACTCCCTATCCATTCTCATCACACACAACAGATGCTGCCTTCCAATTGCTCAAACTACAGCTGTGTGTGTGTGTGTGTGTGTGTGTGTGTGTGTGTGTGTGTGTGTGTGTGTAAGACAGAGAGAAGTCAAAACGCTAAAATTTCACTAGGAACCTAAAACACACCCAACCTGAACCCATTTAGGTTAAATTTGGTTCAATCAGCTTCTTTATTATTTGCCTCGGTTACTTGTTGCTAATTTTTGACCCTTTTAGTTTTTTTTAAATTGGTTCCTTTCAATTAATGTGCCCAAAAAACCCAAAGTGAGGGACTGACAGTTTCTTTAGTGTTTTCACAGCATCTGAAGAACTATGAATCAAGATGGCAGCAAACAAGTTCTTTTTCAGTCAGCAATGTTAACATGGACAGAAAAGTGTGACACCTGCCTCTGATATTGCAACGAGTGGTTTCTGATTGTCCATTTGTTTGGAGCTCAGTTATTCACAGGGTTAAGTTGACAACTAGGTAAAGATCCCAAAACACATAAGGGTCTCTAAAAGCCCCAAGTTGTCCTTGTGGCAATTGCTGGTAGTTGGATTAGCCTAATTTGATAATATGCACCTCTAAGGCACAATAAAAACTGAAATGGGAAGCGACATTAAAATAACTCCCACATTAGTTTCCAACTTCAGGCCTCATAGTTATACCACGTGGGAACAACTTGGGCCTGACCAGTATGGAATTTTTTGGGCCGATGCCAGTACAGACATGAGGAAACAAAAATAGCGATATCCAATATATTAGCCCAGCTGAATGTGGTTATACTTGTGACAAAGAAATGTATTTGAGGCAGATATTTTTACAAACTTTATTTCAATCATCAGTGCACTGAACAGTAAGCACTTAATTTTATATATACAGTTGGCTCACAGACCTTTTACCTTCTTAGGCAGAGGTAAACAAATAATAATATTGGTCCTTTTAAAATGATCAATTCACAGTTGTAGTAACTTTGGGGGGTAAAAGCAGTGCTTTTATTCCTTACCTTACTTAAAACTCTATGCATGTATACCTTTTTAGTAATTATTCTGCACAAAAATATTTCAGTACATCCTTAACAATATTGGTTATATTTCTGACATTGTAATTTTTTTTTCACATCGGCTACATTTTCATGCTCACAGTATTCTAGTTACTGAGCTTACCCCAGTTACGGTCAGATCAGGGACAGACCTGTTTACATGTACAACGCTGAATGCTTTTGCAAACAGTTGTCATGTTTTAGGTACAGAAAGACAAGAGCGACAGAATAAGGACAGTGGATGTAAACTGGAGGGCGCATGCACACCAGTTAAGATGAACTTATAACAAAAGTCAACATATTTCATTCAAAAATAACAAAGTGCAAATTTCAGTCTAAAAATAACATAAGGTGCTTAAGAAACAAGTCACAACAAGCACACAGGAACGTTTGGAGTTGTTTGAAAGTTTATCTGATGACTTCAGGCAAAGGCATTCTAGCACTTTGCGTTGACTACCAATGTTTGAGCTAAAGAACATGCCCCAGTAGTTACTGCAGTAAGATATATACATGTCTGAATATTCCACGGGCATACCCTAACTATCTTATTCAGGTTTCTCATTACTGGAATAAGGACTTAATCGAGTAATGCTTACAGGGGTAAAGTGGTTGCTTACTGTGTAAATGAATGGTATTCACAAACTGTAGCAGCCTTGGGACTTGTATTTGACCAGTCAGCAACTTCCACTTTTACCACCCCTGTAGCCAGAGAAGGAACTTTTTTGACAAGGGAAACTTAGGCCTAGATACTAAATTTAGACCAAGGTTCCCCCAGTGGAAACACAAGTGAAGTTGCGTGTTCAAAAAAACTTTCCTGGAAAAGTTCCTATCAGTGGGAATGTGCTGTAATTGTCCAGAAAATTGCACAGCTTTCTTTCTAATTCTTCATTCATGCTCTTGATACTTCTGCTTGCTGCTTTATTAAATACAGCCTGTTCTTTTTTTCTTTGACTTAAATGTCTGTTTCCTTCATCTTTAGGTGGAAAGCTGTGGTCTCATGTTGGAAAATACCTTCGTAATTCCAGCCCAGATGAGAGCTTTGACATCCCTTTTATCCAGAAGAGCCACACTGCAGCTGTGCATTCTCCTAAACATGTTGTGCCACCGCTGGATGAAGGTTCAGCAAGTTCAGGTTCTGTGCCAGTTGCTTGTTCTGATTCTGTCTCAGGGCTGCAGAAGGACGAGGAGGCCCTTATCACATCTCCTAAGAGAAGCGTTCCTGCTCCCAGGCTTATCGAACAAATCGGGGCCCAGTCAGACTCGGGAGCCACCTCTGAGGAAGAGTGCACCAACAGCTATTTGGCACTTTGCAACGAGTATGAACAAGAGAAAGTAGAGCCAGATGCACTAGAAGAGGAGGAGGAGAAGAGTGAACAGGAAATGCTGTCCCTGGAAGTGCCCATTGCGACGACCACCACTTCCTCACGTAGCCGCTCACTTCTTAGCAATGACAGCCTCTCCTCACCTATCAGCTCTCAGGAACTCGGCTTTTTCACTGAGTCGTCCGACAAAAGTGGCCACACCCTTGACAGTGAGCAAAATCGCGGTGAGGGACAGGACCACGGAGAAGTCTTCAGTCCTTTGCCTTCCCCTGCTGTGCCCCTGTCTTTGGATGAGTCCAAGCACACACCAATGGAGTTTTTCCGTATCGACAGCAAAGACAGTGCAAGCGAAGTCACCTGTCTCGACTTAGGAGAGCGGCGTCCCTCTCTTAAGCAAGTCCCTGTATTTTCCACGTCAGACCTGGGCTCGGATGTGACTGGAGATCTTCCAGAGCTCGCTCAAGAAGTCAAGGGCCACATCTCAGAGCTTTGGGGGTTGGACTGTAGCGATAAAGGCTCTAATGAGTCAGTGCCAGTCATCTCATTCGAAGAGGCAGTAGTTGAGGATGAGGGTCACCCACCAGACCTTTTGGTCAACCTTCCTGTAATGGGTGGGACTGTGGACAATTTACAGGAGGAATTAGAGACCGCAGGGGTGTGTCTGGGCCTCGAGGCCACGGCCTCTCCACAGAAGTTCATCCAGCCTGATGTTTTACAGCTTCACAACCAGCCTGAGGAAGAGGAAGAGCAGCCACTGGAGCAGGAGCTGTTATCTCTGTGTACAGCCTCTGCAACTTGTGACACCAGCGCAGCATCTTCCTCTCCCTTCAACTCAGTGTGGGATGACTGCAGCTTGGCATTTGGGCAAGAGGCCTCTGACAATGTGGTGGATTATCCTGCGTGCCAAAACAATGAGCTTCCCCTTGACCCTCCGGTTAATGACTCCCTTAAAGAGAAACTAGAGGCCATTACAAGAGTAAATACCGACTTGGTTCCCGACCCAAGTGGCAGCAACACAGCCCCAATCCTAGCCACAAACAGGACGGAGGCCTGTGCAATGATTGAGAGTTTATTAGGTCTTGATGGTGAATCATCAAGAGTTATTAGAGATACAGGTGGCAGCGAATTTGATAGAGAAGTATCGCGGCTGTTTGCAGAACTGGACGAGCTGTCGTTGGCTGCATCCCAGGTTCGTATCCCGGAGGACTTTGTGCGATGCTGGGCCACAGAGATGGTGGCAGCCCTGGATTCTCTGCACCAGGAGGGCATCATCTGTCGAGACCTAAACCCCAACAACATCCTGCTCGACCACCAAGGTTAGAACATCATCATTACTACAGCGTTTTTCATGACACGGTGCTGTAGGCAAGAATTCACGTAAAAGTAATTTTTGTAATTTTTCTGTCAAATTCCACAACCTTGTCAACTTATGGCCCTCCTCATGCTTAAAATTTAGAGCTAGATCTTTATACACAGAGATGAGAGTACCTCAGTATTAAAAAAACTACTTTTAGACACCATAACAGTACAGTTTGGTTACAAAAAGTTTAGAACAAGATGTAAGCTGCAACAATATGGATGGAAAGAAAGCAAAACTTTTCATGCGGTTACATCCTAAGATCTCATTCCTGACACTCTTGTAACGTTTCAACAAAAGTGAAAAATGTCGACTTCCAGGAAACTTGAATGAGAGAATTCAAGCACTGAACAGAGGCTGTGGCAGCAGCAACAATTTAAAGACGCTTAGTTGGTCTATTGAGAGGTTCACTGTAGGTGTTTCAGGTGTAAGTATTCAAAAAGAGACCCAATGAAAATCCTCTTTAAATTGCTTTTCTATCAACTATACAATCATCCCCCTGAAGGTTCTCAGTGTTGTGGATGTCATGTTGTTTTTTGTTTTCTCCTTTGAAGAACTTCAGGTCAAGATCTTATTCTTTTCTTAAAGCAGAGAATATTTGACTGAGGGACTGTCTCTATCACTCAGCTTCAATTTAATCTATTTACAGAAACAAAAGTTCTTCCAGAAGTGAAAGTGTTGTTTTAACAGGAGGTCGCGGATTCCCCCTCAACTTCTTCCTTTGTCGTCCTACAATCATCTCTCTCCACCTCGTTATCAACAAGCGTCTAATTAGCTGAGTGGCTGTTTTCGTCTCCCTGGTGGTAATTATTGTTCTAAAGGGCCCATCAACGGCGTAGTGTGGTGCATCAGTCTGGCTAGCCCAGGCTAATGGCCACGGCTACCTAATGACACCATTAGTTCTAATGATAGCGTTAACGGGTAGCTGCTAAACAGGAGTAATCGCAGGGGCTGTGTGCTTGAAAAGCTTGCGGAGGGATGTAGCAAGGCAGAAAGGAACGGAGGAAGGAAGTGCTCTAAAGGTGAGTAAACAGCATAAAAAATAGCGAGTCGGAGTGACACTTAGCCTGCGTGGGGTGGACGAGAATTGGAGCGTGAGATGAATGTTTTACACTTTGATTTTGAACTGAACACTTTCTGTCCCTCCTTCTGTCTCCTTAGGTCATGTTCAGCTTACCTACTTTTGTAGCTGGAGTGACATGGAGGAGTCCTGTGACAAAGAAGCCATTGCAAACATGTACTGTGCACCAGGTGAGACATACATATATGTGCTACATACACTTTATTCTGTGATTTCTCTTTGGCACTCATTCTATACTGAATAATTTGGGAGCCTTATGTTTGTATTGTTTTGTGTGTTAGTTGGGAGGTTTATGTGAGGTTAATTCTATGCAGGCATGCAGGGCCATAAGTAGGCCGCTTTCCCATGGTCACAAAACCCTCATTCATAGCCAGGCATGAATAATCCAAATACACACAAACCTCTCAACGCCGGAGAAACACATGCACACTGTTTCGTCTTGACTTTGTGAGACTGACAGACAAGAATGCCAACTTGCGTATTCCATTCTGTTCATCTGTTCTGTAACAGTTAAAGGATCCAATTTTAAAGCATACATACAGTGATCATCATAGCAGTGTTATTTCTAATTTTGATTAACATTTGGAGTGGATAATATCTTCAGCGTAAATTAGAAGTATGTTTTTTTCTCACACTTACAGACACCAGTTTTTTAAAGTTGCATCTTGTTGTAGTTTTCCCATTGTCCTGTAGAGTGTGCTGTCGTGCAACAGTGAGCCAGCAGTGCCTTACCTCATATGTTGCCCCCAGCAGGCTTGTGGCAGCTCTGGCATGCTGTTTACAAGCTGCCTAAAACAAACTGCTGCTAGACTACAACACCGTGTCCCTGCTTAGCACTTAGTGTGAGTATGTGTGTGCGTGTGTGTGCATGCGCATATGCATTTGACATCTATAAGCAAAAAAGTTTTCCAGCATGTTACTGGTTTAAGGCACGTAACTCAAACTGGTAGTGGGGCTGTTGTATAGGTTATGCACGATGAGTTTAATTACATCTTTCTTAAATATGCAGGATGGCTATGTGTTAGCTGCTGAAAACACTGGATGCACTCTGAGACGTACATAATGACCCTCACACCCATTCACTCTCCCACGCACTTATATTATCACTCATATTTATCCTCTCTCTCGAGCCAGGAAGGTCACTTCAGATTTAAATCCTCCTTGTGACTGGAACATACAGTATGGTACTGTTGTAATAAATCTGAAAGCAACAAATGCTCTGTCTAATATCCAAAGTGTGCATTTTTATTCCCTTCGCAACAGCTTGTTTAAAAGCCTACTAATGGAAATAGAAGTACATGAGGAATATAGTGGCCAGCAGTTAGATGACCTAAAGACACAGGAGTGAGGCTCAGCTCATGGAGCTTTATGCACATAATGCAGCATAAAATCCAGGTGCTAAACCGAGACATGTTTTCCACTTGAGTCGTGTAATTGATGCAGTAATTTTCTTTTTAATATAAGCAGTGAGAGATTTTTACACTTGTCTAAGAGTGTGGATGACTGGTCTGAAAGTTATCACATAATATTCTGAATCTTGAAAAGGAAGTGTATTTTGTGTTAAAATTATTATTATTATTTTAGAGAAAGGTGGATTTTAACAAAATGTACACCGGACAGTTATTACAGCATTGTTAAACCAGTTCTGGATCAGTAAAATAAACTAAAAGTTTCAGGCTTTAATAAATGTTTATTTTCACCATCAGATAGTTTGTTATTATTAAAAATTGCTGTCACAAAAAATATTTTTTCAACTGAGCAAAAAACAGTCAAATATTTATATATTTTTTTTTAAATGAAACCAGGAAAAGTTAAGAAACTGCAAGCAGCCTTTTGTGTCTTTCCTGAACAAATTATGTAATTTATTAACTTTTAGAATTTTTGTTAAAGATATCTGAGAGTTAATCATGTAATCTTATCAGCATTGTGAAAATTTAGTAGCACACTGGATGCCGAGAGGAGCTGGAGAACGCCAAAAAAAAAATCAAAAACTCTAAAGTAGCTCCTGACAAAATTGGATCTATGAATCTCATTTTGGTGCCGTTTGACTTCCGCTCACACAAATAGTTAAAAAATATTTTACAATAACGGCCGCTCAGTAACAAGTGTTAAACGTTGGGGATAAAATCCAGACACTGAACTCACCGCAGCCCAGATGTAAAAGGTCTTGTTAGTTAAATGACTGTTGATCCCATGTGGATCATGGATGTTATACACATTAGTGGCCAGCAGGGGGTGTGTTGTGCTGTTAGTGAGCAGTAGCAAGACTTTCACATCCATTGATTGTCCTACTCGATCACTGGCAACTTTTTCTCTGTTTCTTGTGTCTCTTCGATCCTCCTTTCTTTGTTTTTGCTGCAAAATACTGTAGACACATCACAAAGTAATGATTATAACCTGTTCTGCGTTCATGTATTTAGTCGTAAACCTCACATTTGGCACTGTACATGCATGTATCTGTAGATGAATGCCCTTGTGAACACACGTACACACACACTGTAACGCAGAGGTTAGTGAGTGTGTGTCTCTCCTGCCCTTGTTATGTATTGCTGTTTATCCAGACAGGGTCGGCTCAAGCGATGGCTTCATTCCTGATGACAGATTTATGACTGTTTGCCAGAAAGCTAGCAGGGGGCCTGCTGTGGCCGTGTTTATATGTGTGTGTGTGCGCGCGTGTGTGTGTGTGTGTGTGTGTAAGAAGGAGGGAAACATGTTTTTAAAACGCACACATTCACACGGGAGTGGACTTGGAAAATACCGTGGCAGAGTTTTTAATCTATTTACTTTGCACTTCTGCTTATTTACTTTCTCACCCTTTCATCATTATTCATAAACATCTGATGGCTAATGTTTTGTTCTCTAATGAGGAAAAAAAAACAAGCTGTTGAGTGACTGTGAAGCAACCTTATTTGAGCAGAAATGGGAATTGTTTATTGTTCTGTTAAGAGGGAAGCGAGGCCACAACCAATTGTCTTCAATGTCTAAGAAAAGGGAAATTCAGTTTTCTTCCCCTCTGAGGTAACAAGTCAGTTACTGAGGACACCGTCATCACATTCACTGGTAGTTTTCCTGTTTTTTTTTTGTTTTTTGTTTTTTTTTTATTATTTTTTTTTTTTAACCTGCTAAGCCACTGCATGATCTGATAGAAGATAAAGTTTAGTTCCCCTTCTTTGACACGGAGCTGTCATCTAACCGTTATGAAAATCCTTTCGAGTAAGAAATTACATCCTGAAACTGCTTCTGCTTTGTTATTTCAATATTTTTATCTCTCCTCATAGTATAGATGAAGCATAGGATTGTTTTAGGTGTTTTGAATATGTAACCTGTTTGGCACCATTTCAACAGAACCTCTGAACTCATAAGACACACACACAGTCTTAGAATATCGCACACCGATCCCTCCTTACTTCCTACCTGCGTATGCTTTACTTCCTCTTTCAACAATGACTGTCGGTTAGGTTTTTAGTGAAGTCGGTCTAAGAGGAGAAGAGAGAAAGTTCCTTATGGCCCCCAGGAGAGAGGAGATGGAGTGCGATTAAGATACAAAGCAGGAGGGAACCGCATTGTTGAGGGGAAAGGGAAGAAGAAGAGGCCACGAGGTGAACACACTGTACTGTTTTATCGGGCCTTCCTTTTGTTTTCTTGGAATTCTCATGATTTCTTTTGAAGTTGCCCGTGTGCTGTTAAAGAAAGTTTAGTGGAGGTGCGGTCAGATTTGAAAATGTACTCATCACAGTGTAACAGTGTGGTTTGAATGACCCATGGCCTGTGGATGCAGTTAATCCTCCCTTCCCATCCTCTTTCTCCCTATCTCCCTTTCTCCCTGCCTCACTCTGACAGAGCGGTGAGTGTAGCCAGCTCCACTGTACTCTCCCTGCAGCTCCTTAGACATTAATCCATTGTGATGACATCGACCTTGCTCTGAGACGTGTGCATGTGTATGTGTGTGAGCGTGTCCAGCATTTCCCCCCCAGCTCATAACTGCGCAGGTATCACTGGTCCGTTCAATGACGATCTTCTCTCCTTGGCTGTCAAAACAGTCGTCCAAGGGAGCCCTGAAGACTGGTTGCTCAGTTGGCTGTGCGCGTTTGTGTCTGTGTGTATGTGTGCGTATACGAAATGTACAACTCATATCATAGCCCTCTCTAACCTTAGCTGCAAGAGAGCCGCACGGGCCCCAGGAGTTCCCTCCAGGACACGAGGGGGTTTTTGTCTCTCTTGCTCCCCCAGCTGAGGAGCCTGGTCTCTGGGCACTGGCAGCCGTGACCCTGAGTGTGGGCCCTCTGGAGGGAGCAGAGGGAAGCTGAGTGGCACAAGAAGCCATCTGGTACCCAGTGGAGCTAGCATGCACACAAACAGACACACACACACACACACACATTTTTGACTTTAGCAAACAAGCTTCACTCTTGGTTTCCGTTTCTTACCTACACAATAGCTGGGATTCCATTAAAATATATTGCAAATGTTTACCAAATCTTTAGAAATTCGGCAAAAGAAAATGCACATTTGTGTGCTTCCATCCGCTACTGTCATGTGAAACTTAGGAGTGAAATCATGGAGATAAGCAGTAGATGGCACAACATTTTCCACTCAGGTGTCATTTACCACAGCAGAGGAAGACAGAGCAATGTGATGATGTAATTAAATTGCGCAAGTAAAGAAGTAAACGCAAACGGAAAGGAAAGAGGAGGAGGTAAAATGCATTTAACTAAGTCAAGAAATGTCGAAGTTTCCTCATCATTCCACACATATCTTGTGTTTTTGTCTGCGGCTGCCACCACTGCTTCCCCATGCAGAGGACCGCTGTCACCGGAGTGACGTTTAAGTCACGTGATTTCTAAATCTCATCCGTTACTTGCTAGATCTGTCTCCATTGCACTTATTTGCATTTACCCTTTGTCAATATGCCAAGTTTTCCACCTCCCTCAAACGTAAACACTTTTTTGTGACATTTCTGTATTTTTTCGAATTTTCTGTGTTTCCACTCAGGAAATTCTGTGTTTTTATGCGTAAATCCAAACTGCGCATTAAAACAGGCTGATGGAAACCCAGCTAATGACTGTGGAGACTAACAGCCCTTCATCAGTCAGACTCGTTGTTGGTCAGAATCTCGCAGAATGTGGAGTTCGATTGAAAGTGAACAAACTTCTAATGAAATGTTTACCTTGAGAAGGTTTTTCAGTCTTTATATCTGTGAATATTGTGTGAACTTAGGATTGACTCCGTTAAAGACCAAGAGGGAGGATTGTAGAGATGGAAGAACTTGTAAATAATGTCTTCCGTTATTGTGAACCATTGATTAGTTTTGGTTGTCAAGACAAAAACCTGAATGATGGATTGTCTTCAGGGTCTGTTGTGGAGGTGCAACAATTTGTTTAATAATCAGTCAATCTGAAATTATTCAAATTTTTTATTTTCATGTATTTATTTATTTCAAGGAAAAGATTAGCTGATTTTTTTCCCTTTTATAGTAAACTAAAAAATGTGTTTGGATTTTTAAACATACAACATAAGGCATTTGACTAAATGACTTAAGGCCTCAGTAAATTGTGATTTCACTAATTTGAAGTGACAATAAATTGATTGATTTAGTAAATAATCAACAGAATAATCAACAATGAAAGTAACTGTTTGAAGATTTTTTTCAGGAGCAAAGAATAATAAAGATATTGTGTAACTAAAGAAAACTGAACCAAAATGTCACACTATTTGTTCTCAGTTGTTTCTTCTTTATATTTCTTGATGTGTGTGTGTGTTGTGTGTGTGTTGTGTGAGTGTGTTTGAGGTCAGGTCATGCAGATGGTGTGAAGTTGCAGCAGACGGTTTCCTCAATTTAACTGCTTTTTTATTATGCAAATCACCCTTTTATGAGACCCACACTTGTTTGTGTGCGACTGTGTCCATGTTTTTGTGCTCATTTTGAACTGATTGTCAATCCGATGAAACATTAAATAGTCCAAGATGTCAGTCTGAAACTGCATTCAGTGTTGTGGGTTTAAAAGCAGAATACTTTAAATGATGTAATAATGTAAAAGGTCTGAAGCTTTGGCTTTTAAGCTTTAAGTTAAAGATTAGTTGATGATTGTAATTATTCACTTTTTATTTTACTTATTAACAGTTGTAATAAGTTGAGTATTGTTCTCCAACAAATCAGCTCTTTCTCTGCTTGTTAATTTGTTAAGTATCTCACTGTCTGCTCTTTCTCCTACTCTTGTTTCAGAGGTGGGAGGAATCAGTGAGGAGACAGTGGCGTGCGATTGGTGGAGTTTGGGCGCCATCCTGTTTGAGCTCCTGACAGGCACGGTGAGTCAAAAAGTACAAAAAAAAAATGTTATCTTTGTTGCTAAGGTGTTATGGGATGTCTGTAGGTGTCTTGGCTTTCAACTCTCTCTCACTCTTTATGGTTGTGCCAGGTTGTGTGTGATTCTGTGCGCGTGTCTGTGTGTGTTTGAGTAGGTGGAGTTTGTTGTTTGCGGTGTGCATGTATGTGTGAGGTGCGTCTTGGCTGCCGTCTCGTACTCTGGTTCTCGGGGAGTGCCAGGGGTGTCGGTGTGACTTTCTCCCCCAGCCTGAGCTCCATCTGCTGGGCCAGGGGGTCAGCTCTCCCCGGGCCTCTTTGCTGGCTCCTGGAGCAGCGCTGGGCTTTGAGCGAGCCGACCCGAGGTCGGCGTGGAAGGTGAAGACCGGGGCAGCTCTCAAGGTGCTGGAACTCGGCTGGTCCAGGATCAGGACCGTCTGAGGGACAATCTTTTAAGACAGGCTTGGGAGGAGAGGGGGAGGCTTTTTGTTTGAAAGACAAACAAACGCACATGCTAATTATAACTTGCTGCTCTCTTGAAGGACAAACACGACACCCAGTGCAGGTGCAGAGCGTCCCTTCACTTTTTTTTATTGTCTATTAAATTTGAATAAATGCTAACTGTTTGCCAGCAGGCTTATTTTCATATCAGCTAACTGTGGCTCCCAGCAATGGCCCAAACATGAGTCGGGGTGTTCGGTTTGTGCTATTATGTTGAATAATACACACCCACTTACCTGGAAAAAAGTCAGTCACACAGATGTCTCCTTTGATGATTATGTCTGGGTACAGCCCTGGCAAAGATACACACACACAGGCGCACATAGTGTCTCTTGATCCTTGCAGGATAAGATCTTGCCTGGAGCAGTCTTGGCTGCGGCTAGGAACACAGCCAGAACTCCTGCAGCACGTATCACGAGAGAGAGGCAACAGAAAAAAACACACAGGGTCTCCCAACACAAACACACAAACACTTTACTTTCTCCTGCTGCTCCTGTTCTGTTGTAGCACTTTCAGTTTGTGGGTGTAGATGCTCTGAAAGATACATACAGCGATTAGAGTCATTATTGTCAATTATTTGGACAATAGGGCTCATCCTGTGGTTAGAAAAGCCCCTGCTGGTCTTGTGCTCCCTTTCACTCCTTTTAAAGATTATTCTGTATCTTATATTTTTTGTTTTTCTCTAAGTGCAACAATTTCTTGTAATTGACAGTTTGACCTGGTCCGACTTCAGCAGAAAAAGGCTTCATTTTTTCTGCAGCTTGACGGTTGGCCCTTCCAGTAAGGTTACTCAGCATAAATGATGTATAATGTACAAACATGTCATTCTTTGTGTGACATGCACAGCCGTTACAAGAAAGAGCAACAGTAGTTGAATCACCACCTTGTTGTAGTTGGTGTGATCAGTGTTGTTTCAGGTGCTCGGGCTCTTTCGACCTCCTCCTATTTGTCCAGCAGCGGTGCTCTCTCACTGCTCTGCGGGTGTCGTCGGTATATCTGTCCCTTCAGCTCTCAGGTCGTCAGGTTGTCTTTGTTTTCGTTGATGGTTATCTGTTCTTTCCACCCCTCCTTCCCTCTGTGCAGTCTCTGCTGCGGTGCCATCCAGCAGGAATTGGTCGCCACACTGCTCTCAACATCCCAGAGTCTGTGTCAGAGGAGGCCAGATCTCTGCTGGAGCAGGTGAGAGTCTAGTGTGTTGATATTTTAACGGGCATTTAAACGATTGGCCCACTCAAAAATAATTTCCCCCACCCAAAAAAGTTTAAGTTGTTTTATTATCAAGTCTTTACAAAAGTTGCATGAAGGAACATGATCATGACTAATCTGTTGCTGCTTTTAAAATGGTCCTTGATGAAATTAAAGTAATTTTTATAGAAAGTGGCAATTTTTTCTCACTAATAATTCTAACTAGACAACTTATAAAAATTTGTGTGTGTGATATTTAAAGTCCTCATGTTTTGGCGGGTCTCTCAAATGGCAAAATATGCACAATAGATAATCAACAACAGTAATAGTGGCTTGTTTGATATGAATACACTCATAAAAGTGGGTTAGCGTGACCTGATGCTGTTGCTTAACAGACCCAAAATGGTCTTTCCACCAAAACAGATAGTTGACAGGGGATAAGGAGTGTATGAATGTATTTCCAGACAGATTTTATAATGTAACCCTTATTCTACAAATAGTGAACATATTAATAACACAGCTTATATCATGCTAATATCTTAAAGCTAATTGAGAGTGCACTGGTTAGCTTTAGATGTATATTAATGTGGTTAGTGTGGATTAATCTCTGCTTAATGTGGCACAAATCTGCCATGAATCCAGCATAGCAGGAAGTGGACATGCATCACTGACATAATGTCAGTGACCCATTCATTAGTTATTAGACTATATCCTATGTGCATTAGCTTTTTATGGATGCTTTGTCATGCAAGGGTAATTTTAGTCGCTACAGCTCTGTTAATTTTTTTGTACTTTAGCTCACTGGCTAAAATTGCTGCTACAACTTTGTGTTTTTTATTTATTCATGACTTATATTTTTATGTGGTTGGTTGTTGAATTAAAATTGTGTCTTGGCCTCTGTCTCGTTCTTCTGTGCAGCTGCTTCAGTACAACCCAATGGAGAGACTCGGGGCAGGTGTGGGAGGCGTGGATGATATCAAATCCCACCCCTTTTTTGCCAGAGTGGACTGGCCCAAATAGACGCTGTGCATTGTGGGATTGCAGATACCAGAGTTGCATGCTGGGAGCGTGGCTGTCCTTAATGAACTCCTTTCAGAGTGGATACACAGATAAATGTTGAGTAAAAACAGATAATGCATTTCTGCACTCATCTCTCTTTTGCGTTCAGCCATTCAGTCCAAGCGTATTTGTCTGATTTTTTTTTTTAATTATTATTTGTATGGAATTTGCCAAGAAGCAGTATTAACTTCCTTGTAAATTGCTCATTTCTTTATCTCATAGAGGGTTTACTGTGTAACCTCTTTGGTGCAGGGAACACTTAACATGTGTGGTGCAATAATTTATACAGTAAGCACTGATACTGAGTGATGATCCACTACGACATTGTTGCTTTCACACTCCTCATACAGTAGCTGTAAGCCAAAATAACACAACAGAGAGCGAAAGGTGACGTTTTTGTGTTGTAGCCGCATTCATTTAGTCGTGCATGTTTCCCATTCAAACTGACACGGACTTAGGTCACCTTTTCTAAAGACCCACATGCAATACACTCAGTTTGTTGCCGCCGATAACACTTATATCATTCCTCACAGAGCCCCATTGAGATTAGCAGTGAGTGAGACAGGTTGAGCGCTTTTTATTTGACGTGAGGGGTTGTGATGCTCTGATCTCAAAACAGATTTGATGTCTCATTTGCTAAAACATTCTCAAACTTTTTTTTTTTTTTTTTTCGGTCAACCCACTCGACTGCCAACCAGCCCACGTACAGAAACAAAGATGGACACTATGCAAAGTGATTGAACACAATTTTTTAAGGTAGAAGGTTTTGTTGTTTAGTGAAGAATTTAGTTATATGAAGACTGAATTATTTAATAGATTATATCTGGAAATGGGCCAGATCAATAGGTTGTACAGTGAGTGTGTTTCATTCATTCAGGATTATAGAAGGACGGATTTGAAACCAGCCCTTTTACAGATTGTAGTTGTTTTTATGAATACCAGAGGAATCTCTCTGCACTGTACAACACTGCGTTTTCTTCATGTAAGAATATGATTTGTGTTCTATATTTAAATACAATGAGAAATCTATCGACATAAATAATGTGTGTCCTGTAAATAAACCTTATGAAGGATGTTGTGCGAAGTGACAGGTGCACGCAGCTCTCGAAGCCTTGATCATATCCAACACGTTAATCACTGACTGCCTCATCAGTCAGATCTTTTTATTTGATTGTATTTGTTTTGCTGACTTACCACACAAATCTTAAGACTCAGTTAATAATATCAGTAATGACTTGAGTCATGTTGAAAATGCCAGATATCATTTCTTGTATAAACAAATGAGACTTTTCAGATGATTTTAGCATAAATATTAAACAGATCTTAATGCACTAACAACACACAGATAATCACTCCGCTGTAGATGTTGCACTCTGTACTCGCTCACTGACAGGTACTCTGTAATGACCAGGTCCATAGACCACATATTGACCCTTCTCATCAGACACAAACATCACAGTGAGATTTCTTTTTTCTGTACTCTATTGAATGCTCACTCTTGTCTGTGCTGTATGTCTGTACTGTTCAGTCAGTGCACTCTGAATAACAATAAACATACCTGGATCAGTTCATGTAGTTTTGCTTCTTTCATTACGTTTAAGGATCTGGAAGTGTGTTTGAGGCTGCGGCCCCTCTTACCAACAGGACCTGATACTCCTAGAAAGCCACTGTTAGTCATGCTGAGTGTCATTGTAACTGTGATATCGGCCAACACACACAAACAGACACACATAGCATGATAAATCTCAAGCACTTATTGATACACAGGTGCCAGTTTTGGGTGCAGTTATTGTATTAGCAGCCTGCAGTCTTCGAAATGTTGATTATTTGAAAGTAAGTTTAAATAAATGTTACAAGTCTTTCCTCTGCTTATATAGCTTAACGGTTTGTCCATTATACTTACAGTTGAGTTTTCCCTTTCGCAGTATGAGGCTGCAGAGTGTGTCCAGGCATGGAGGACTTCAGCATGAAAAGGGATACTCTGCCGATCAGCAACAAGCTTTGTATCGCTCCAAAAATGGCAGTAAATTACAATGGATGTTGTTTATCTTCCCTCAGTCTGCCATAGGCCTAGCTCTCTTGCTATTTTCTGTGGCAAAATCTCCTCAAATGAAGCCAAATGACATGTTCAACCTCATTTCTGGAGATTTGGGCTGCTCTAAAGTACAACTTCGCACTTCAGGTGAGCAAGCACCATGTTTGTTTTGAGAGGAATTTAAGGCTTTGGTGAACCAAAACCCCATTATTAATGAAAACTACGCAATCTTAACTAAAAGGAATGTTCCAGCGTGACGGATAACAACCTTGGAAACTCGGCAAGTACTGTTTTTTTTTTTTTGTGACTACTACCCGTAGAGAATAATAGGCCTTTAGAAGGTGTCTTTTTACTGATCTTTGCGGTGTCGTCCTGGGATTTTCAGCAGCCTCGGGTACAGCACCACAACATGTAAAAAAACCCCACTGGATAAAAGTTCTAAAACTGACGAAAATAGCTCATATCAAAACAACATCTTTTCGATTACTGGGCAACTTGTAGAAAAAAGAAATTCGGTTAAAAAAAATCAGCACCATTCGTCTATCCGTAGGCTAGTGATGCATTGCACAAGCTAAGGCCACTGCTTGAGTCACTGTCTCCAGCTATGAGAAGCCGCAGCCCCGCTGCACTGCATCTAATATTGCTTGATGATCATGTGATGTTATTTAAAGTGAAAAATGTCTGTTTGTCTCTTTCCTCACTTCATGTTGGGTCAGAATCTCAATCACAACACAATATAACAACATTTATGTGATAATTTTACAACATTTATCTCAAGCGGCCGGTGTAGCAGTTAGCTCCAGCTACAACTGCTTCATACATGCACTTGGTCATAATGTGATGTCATTTCAAGCGCAAAATGTTTGTCTTTTTCCATGATGCTTGGTGGGTCAGAGTATAGCAACATACAATTATATTACAGCTTGAGAAAAATTTAAGCTAACGGTGCCACTCTTGCTTACGGTATCGTGCTTTGCACACTGATCCAGGTTCTGCTTGCATGCATCCTGGTACATATAGGCACTACAAGAGCAGATGTGTGAGCAGGAAAAACTCATAAAACTCAACTTTCTCTGTCAATATAGCACAAACTGATGAATTTATTGCTTTAAATGACTACAATTACCATCAACAGTGATTGGATCTCCACATGAAAAGTGGTGGAGCTCTACTTTAATAAGCAGTTTTCACAATGATCAACATGTATTGACTGTCTAATGTTACATCTTAGTGAGAAACCTTAGAGAACGCCTATTTTTGTCAAAACTTGAAATTGTGGCCACTGATAAAAGAATAGTTTCAGGGAGTTTAAAGGTCCGATGGACAACTTCAACCCATTCCCATGAAGAATCTTGATCACTGAAGACACAGACACAAGATTGTACCAACGTCATTATACTAACGGCTTTCAAACATTAGGCCATCTCAGACAAATGTAAACAAATAATCATTTTTAACCCAACAACATTTTTTTTTTTTTTACAACCATCGTATTTTTGGAGGGCGAAAAAGTAATACTTTCATCCTGCACCTGTGTAAAAGTTGTGTGGAAAGATTATCTTTTAAAAATCATTCATCTGCATGTGAATATTACCAATGTGCATAAAGCTTTTCTTGTCTTTACTACACAGAACCATTCGACCATTCACACACTAATGGCAGGAGGTTTCTTTATCCATTGTCAACCTGCTCATCAGGAACTCACACACGCATTTACACGTTATCAGGTGCAATTTGTGGTTTAGTATCGTGCTCAAGGAAACTTCGACATGCAGATCGGGAGAGTTGGAGATTTAACCTCCCACCTTTTGATGAGTTATGTAACTGTTCTTTAACCTAAGCCACACCCCATTTGGAATTAAATGAGATTCTTGGCAAAACAACACAGTTAAATTCTTAGAAAAAAAGAACAATTGCTTCAAATAGTAGAATTTTACTTGATTATTGGTTTGCTGAGCCTGGCTTGACCATACTGCAGGTAAAAAAAGGTTTGGCTAAAAATGTAAGTAGAGTTTGGGTGGTGATGATGATGGATATTTTTTAAGGGACTGTGGCTTTTTTTAAACATGGAGAAATCAATAAAATTTCCCTTTTGGATCAATAAGATCACTTACATCCCTTTTTACCTAAAAGTTCTTTTTAAAAATGATTTCATGACCTTTTCATATGATAATTTAACAATTTGAAGAAAATTCACATGCACAACTGATTGAACTAAACGTGGACTCATTCCTGCTGGTACCTGAAATGACATGTGCTCATCTGGACACACACACACAAACGCACAGGTCTGGAGAGCTGTTATCAGTGTCAGGGTGTATTCCCTTGTGTTAGCTTCACTGCCACAGGGTCAAGAGTCTGAGCTGATTAGTGCTTGTCATAAGACCTGTCTCTCATTACACACATACTGAGGGCGAGAGGTTCACTTCAGCTCAGAGAAGAAAGCTGTCAATCTTACTCAGTGTGAGATGTGAGATCTGCCTTCAGTGTGTTCCCTCTGAGCATGGTGTTGTACATAAAGAAGTTATCCTACTGATGATTATGATATATGAATGATGTTTACTCATGTGCTGTATTTACGTACAGTTTTTAGTGCTTGTTCTTTACTTTAGTGTTTTCTTTGTTTTATACCTTGTAATTCAAGTCCACTACTTTATAAGGAATTATTGTACTTTTTCTCAACTATAATTATCAGCTAAATTTAGTACTGTAGTTACTCCACACATTAAGATCTTATGTAAAAAAAAAAAAAAAAAAAGACCCAGTAAGCTTTTAAAATAACAATGCGTTTTTAAAGATTAAAATTTAAAAGATTTAAAAATATTTTTGACTGATTACCCCTTAACAAGAAAGCAAC
>JAQLOL010000010.1:13138800-13151373 GCA_029783665.1 Naso thynnoides
ACCGCTAGTTTTAAAAGAGTTATTTTGAAACAAACTGTTGTTTTTATCTATAGTTTTATTTAATAGGTGTTTAGTTGTACTGTCTATATTTTATTGAACCCTTGACGCTTGATTATTTTGAATAAAGACTGGGCAGGGTGAAACAAAAGGAGCTCTACTTAAAATGTGTGTTACCATTGGATTAAATTCGTCCATCCAGAACACTGAGACAAAAGTTTTGGGATGTCTTCACTGCTCACCATCTGTTCAAGACCAAGAAACCTATATACCATATAATACTGTGCGTATTTGTAGATGTAATTGTGGGTTATTTTGTAATGTAAGTCTTCAGCTTTTACTTTGCTTAACGTTTTCGAGCATGTCACCTGCGAGATTGATTTTGAATGATACTAGCACAACCTGTACGCTCTTATGTTTATGTAATTTGACCCTGGACTACAGGAGAAAAGTCTCAAGGGAGAGAGAGAGCCTCAGCACTTGCTAACCCTGCGAGATGTCACAGTTCCCCTTCAAGTCAAATTATCCAAGGTGCCTTGTGCATGAAACCTTCTCTGCATACCTCAATTCGAAGTGCTGGTCATTTTTCCCGCTCTGAGCTATGGTCTACCTCACCTTTCCCGCCACATTGGATTTAGGGGTCTCTTTATATAACCCACATGCCTGCATGTGAGTCATGATACGAGAGGCTCAGATGGTAAAGGAGTCCCAACCGGTGCCCAAAAGACGTGTCACTAGTAATACCTCCCCCCAAGACCTGAGGTGTCTCCTTTCGTTGCTCTGTGGGCCTCTGTGATCTGTGTGGAAGGGCGGCGCGCTGGGCCCAGGCATGCCGTTAGCAGCTCACTAACACACCATTAGCTCCACGGTCATCTCAGCGGGCCTGCGCTGTCTCAACTGTTTCCTCACGCTCGGCTACACACACCTTCTGTGGCTCCACACCGCTTGTTAGCCAGCGACCCCCTCTGTCATAAGACCACCCTCCCCTTCTCCCTTTCCCCCTGACTGTGTCTCCTCCTAGGCCTTTATTCTCCCCACGCTCTCTTTTCCCTCTTACTCCCCTCTCGCTCACTCCATCCACTCTGCTGAGGGTTGAGGAGGCCTCAGCATGGGCTCATGTACAAACACACACATGCAAAAACATCCAGGGTTGCAGATCATGTGCAATGGCGTTTGACCATCCCGCTATGAAAAGAGAGATAATGGAGAGTGGCAGAGAAAGTGCCATCAGATCACTTTCTCCTCTCCTTGTGTCTGGGGTTGTGGGGTGGCCGCAGGCGACCTGGAGGGGAATGTGATGCTCGTTAAGGAGACGTCCCAGGGAATGCAGCTTGAACGCCGCGCTGGGAGCAAGAATCCACCCGCTAATCTGTCTGTTCCTCCGAGGCGCGAGTCTTCCTGGCGATGAGACACATTCTGTTACCACACACACACACAGCCCAAGTTACAGTCCCAGCCAGACGACATCTCACTCACCCTCAAGGGAGAGAGCAAAGGAGGAGGTTCAGAGGGAGAGGGAGGGAGGAGGCAGGGGAAAAAGGGAAAGCAGATTAGGGAGGTGGATGACATCTCACACATCCTGACAGGAGGGCATTAGACAGAAACGAGGGGAGGATGGAGGGGTGTCAGGGAGGTGGAGGGGAGAAATGTGGGGGCAGAGTAGATTAGCAAAAGAGGGAAGCAGGTGAAGGTAAATCTGATGTGTCAGAGGAGGTGAAGAGGTGGAAAAGATTGGGAGAGGAACTACTTTTGGGAAACAATGAGCAGAGGCCACAGAGTTCTCTTGACTTCCTCATATTGGGATTTTTAAGGTAGCTGGAAAGAGAGCGAAGTCTGAGGGTAAGGTGTGGAGGGGGTGAAAGGGGGTTAAGGGTGGGGTTAGCAGGGCGTAGAGCGGCGTTCTTGAGGGAGTGCAGAGGATCCTTGGAGTCCTGGCACCTTATGGCATGGCCTGCAGTCAAACAGATGCTGCAGGCCATGCCAGCCTTGAGCGGGGCACAGATGAGACCATTCAGAAGCAAAGGAGGGACGTGCCTCGTCTTACCGAGCAGTGCAGGAGCGTGTGTGTGTGTTTGTGTGTATGTAGACCTGACCTCAAAGAAATGAGAGCGTGAGTTGTTTGTTAAAGTTATGCAAATGCACATCAGTTGTCTTCAGCTGATTGGATTCAGACCATTTTGCCCCAGCAGCCAGCTGCTGACAGAAGGACTCATTCCTTGCAGGTTCCAGTTTTGCAGGTACACATTTAACAAACTGTGTTTTAAGCTTTGTTAAAACTTGCCAATATTTGGGTTTAATACAACCACATTCATCTTACTGGTGTCATCTGTGTCTTGTTTTGGGAGGATGCGGCAAAGAAAACAGCAGAGCAGAAAAACTGTGCCAAGAACCTCTTTGTAATGACTCAAAGGGTCAATCAATTTGCAAACTTTTGTTGCTGTGGAGCTTTTTCAAAAGAAAAGTTCTCGTGGTTTCATCAGGTTTATCTGGCATTAGTCTGATAGAGATACAAGATTTATGTTTGTTTTGCTCTGACTAGTCTGCAGTGAGTGATACTGAATTTGCAGAAAGCTGTAACGGGCAGCAGAAGCCTGTGGGCCTGTTTACACCTGGCATCAACGTGTTTGTTCTTGGATGATCTGATCACAAATGGACAACTGAAGGAACAACAAACATACTCAGTGCATTAATAAGATGTTAGGAAAAGTCTGTTCATTGTATTATTTATTGTGAATGAAACTGGACTTTTAAAATGTAAATATTTTAGACTTAAATCGTACTGAATCGAATGTCTCAAAGTCGGACTAACGCACCTATGTGATGTAATTGGGGATCGATTTACTCATGCAAGTATACGCTTCAATTGTACTATAACTGTCTAAAGCGTTCTGCATATGATCGATAGTCCCCGTGGCGGTCTTTGACCTACAACTCGAACAGCATAAATTTGTAGAAGAAAGCGAGAAAGAAACAAAATACTTAATAAGCACAATGGGAAGTGTGCATTTAATTTGTACCGAAAATAAAACGTAGATACGAAATGTGCAGTTGTACGTGAAGTTGTCCATGTTTCCACTGTACATAGAATCTGCTAACCACCTGCTAACTTGTTTGTAGCTTGTTTGTTAGGTTACCACTGTTTAGTATGTCAGATGGAAGAAGAGCTAATAGCAACCAGCTAAACAGGGCACACACCACCTACCCTAGTGCAGTCAGACATAGGTGTGTTCTTTCGTCAATAAATCAGTTCTCCTCAGTGCTTTTATACTCTGACAATGACCAACCAATTAAATAGCCGAATTAAAACTATCCCTTTTACATAGATTAAAATCAATCAAAAAATAAATATTTTCCATTTATACATGTCACTAAAGAAGGAAAAATGACTTGAAAACACGGGGACATAATGAGCACTGTTCATCAAACTTTCTTTCCCTTCCTGTCTCTCTTCAAAAATCACACCTCCATGTTTAAGGATGGCAGACAAGTAAGAGAAAAAATCTGCTATATCTTTGCTTGAGAGTCTATGCCTCTGTTTTGGAAAACTACTGACTCTTGTGGGTGGAAGCATAAAGTAAGTGGAAGAAGAGCAGCGCCAACTCTCTCCTCGTTGTCTATTCTCTCTCTTCCATCTCTATTTTTTCAAGTGTAAGTGATAATATCCTCCCTTTTTCTACCTCTCACCGGCTTGAGTGATTTGCTAAGGCGGTGTGTCCATGCGTGTGTGCGCGTATGTGTGTGTGTGTGTGTGTGTGTGTGTGTGTGCGTCTCACATTAGCCTTTTTCCATTAAAGCAATTTCGCCGCCCATTGTATTCCTGAAGAGGACCTGGGAAGTCACTAATGGTGCCTTGCGTCCACACTTGCGCGCTCGCACACACACCCGCCGCACATGCACACAGCAGAACATCTCTCAGCGCGCGCTATCATCACCTGTCGCCTGATTGCTGTAAAACACACACATTAGCATAGAATGAGACACATTATCACTCCTGATTATGGGACGCTAAGAGGTTTCACAGAAAAAAAAGACCTCGCACCTTTTCTCCACAATGCCTGCTGCTAGTGAGATAAATGCATGTTGTCCAACATCTCTGACGCTACCGAAACAGCCTGAAGACTCTGTTGATGGATTTAATGGGCTCTTGTTGTCCGTGTTCATAACTGCTCAGATTTGTCACGTCAATACTATTTTTTTTTATTCAGACGGCGCTGTGATCCGGCTGCCACCATCAAAATATGTACTTTGTATGTTTCCGACTGCTGTGAAAGAAGAGTGAAAAGGGCCTGGCTGGTGCTGATTTCAAGAGGTTATTACTTATTTTAGTGAGAACAAATCTAAGTAGGAACACACGCACACACACACTCTGAACACACTTTAAACACATACCGCATCCGCACCATGGCAGAGGTGATGGCACATGGTTAGCAAGTGGCCCTTTCTTCTCTGTCTTGATGAGTACAGGAAGTGTCAGCCGTGTACAGCGGAGGCAGAGGACACTTGTTTGAGTTAAAGGTCACCCCTCTCTTCTTTTAGCACTGTTTTCTTAAGTTTGAGTTCCCTGATGAGGTCCCACCACTATTGAAAGGCCCCACTCATCTCAGGGTTGAAGAAGGGACAGGAGGAAGGAGGGAAGACGCCGTCATTGACAAGATTTAACTATTTTCTTTTAGGTTTTCTGGGGATTTTTTATCAGCATCCTGGAAGCAGAGGAAGGGCCTTGTCTTGTCTGGATCCCTATATAGCCTGACAGGGTCATAAGGTGATGGGTGGAAGAGACTTTAGATTAAGATTGGAATTCCCCTGTGGTTGGGTTCAGTTCAGGGTAGGATGTGAAAAATGCAGACTTAAGCAGTTGAAGAAAAAGAGCTTTGTTTTGTGGAAAATTCAGCTTAACTGCATGAAATCAGAAGTCAATCTTTAAAAGAGAAAAAAATAAATGAAAACACAAGGACATTAAAGTTTGTTTAAAAAACAAAAAAATTGACAGTGTGTTTTCCTTGCCAAGAGAAGATTGATACCACTCTCATGTTACTTTATTTTAAGGCTACAAACAGAGGCTGTTTAGCTAAGCCTAGCATAAAGACTGAAAACGGGAGAAAACAGATGCAACCTGGTGCTGCAAAGATTAAAAATTCACATCTAAAGCTCACTAATAACCATGTGTAACATGGAAAATTTTTGTTATGTGCAAAATAGCTGTTTTCTCATGCTACCAGTCTTAATGCTAAGCTAATCCAATTGCCTGCTAACTCAAACTTTATTTTCAAGGAAAAGAAGGTAGTCGTATTCCTTCGAGGCTGACAAATGCTAAAGCACGCATATTTTAGTGAATTTTTTTCCATTGAAGAAAAATGTGTTTTTCTAGCTAAGAGTTGGATTGGAAGATCGATATCACTCTATTGTGTTTGTTTAATATGAGGCTACAACCAGATGCTGGTTAGCTTAGCTTAGCATTAACACTGGAAACACAAGGAAACAGCTAGGTTAGCTCCATCTATGAGTTGGGGTCATGTGCAAAAACCTCTTGGCAAACTAATCTAACTGCTTGCTAACTTAAGCTTCATATTAAATAAAGAGATATAAGACTGGTGGTTATATTTCTTTAAGGTTGACAAAACCTTTACGTTAGCTTTACGTTATAATTGTGTTGTTGAGGTAAAATTTGATAATTAAATAACTAATAAAACAAATGTTAGGCAAATTAACATTTTATAAATTACGTCATCTGCAAGCATTTCTGCCTGATTCATCAAATGAATTTTCATATGCAATTTTGGCAGTTTAACAATGACATAAAACAAATCCCATGATTCCACACTACTTCACAACATCATCAGATCACATCCTTTCTTTTCACTGTTTTGATGAAGAGACCTCCAGCGGCAGAAATAGTAATCGTGTCTTTAAATGCTAATGATTCAAAAAAAAAACCTGGGATGAATATACATATAGATCATGCTATTGAAAGTGAATTTAAAAGGCAACAGAGAAAGTAAAGGAGTGTGAGTTCAAATTTTCTTGGCACTAAGTGGCTTCGTTTGCCCACCTGTCATCCAGCACACACACACACACACACACACACACACAGGTCTGTGATAATGACATAATTGTCCTGGAGCACACGGCCATGCAAATAGGGAAGATGGCTTGTGTTGCCATCCGTAGGTCTCTGCCATCTATTTCCATTATTCTAATGCACTGCTACTGATGACCTGCTATCGTACGATTAACAGTCAGTGAGAGAGAGAGAGCAAGTGGGAGAGGCTAAAGCAAAGAGAGAGAGAGAACGTGTGGCGTTTGAGAAAAGCATTTCCCTGCCCTCATCTTTCTACCCTGATCTCCTGGCCTGTTTTTTTGTTTTTTTGTTTTTTTTTTTAATAGCGTACCAGCTGTAACATATGGTAACTTTTCCTCTCATTTTTGTTTGACTTTTGTCTCATCTCTTCATCCATCCCTGCAGGCGTAGTTGCAGTTGGTTGAACTTGGAAAAAGAGAGCTAAAAGGTGGAAATATTCCTTACTTTTCTGTCCGTACTTTCCATGTTATTTTCTCCTCCTCTGTGTCCCCTCTTCCCCCTTATTTTGTGTGTGTGTGTGCGCGTGTGTGTGCGTGTGTGTGTGTGTGCGCGTGTGTTTGTGTGTGTGTGATCTTGGGAGAATGGGCTGTTGATTCTGGTCTGTTCCTTGGCTCCCCGTCTCATGGTCTTGGCCCAGGTCTGATCTCAGCGATTGGATCGGGGGGCTTTTGTGGTGGCTGATGGGACAGAATTAAGCCAAGTGGCACACACTGAGCACGCTCCATGGCGGGCAGATGGACGGAAAGTGAAAGAGCTGTGATTTCTCATTGTGTCCCGCCGTCTTTTGGGGTGCGCGTGATACCCCCAGAGCACATCCTCCATCCAAGAGCTCTATTCTTCAATCAGCGGCCACCGCTTCCTGGGTCCAGAGACACGCCTCTCCAAGATTTCATCTCTGTATCAGACCACAACTGGGTTGTAAGCAGCTTAGAGAAGAATAATGCAGGGCAAGAACAGTAGCTCAGTCTTTGTTTAAGGCTCTGTAAAAAGTGTGCACTACACTATGTCTTTTTTCACATTATTATCAAATAGTAGTATCAAATATTCCTGATGTCTCACCCACAAAAGTTTTTTTAAGCTGATGCATTCATATCTGTGCTTATCGTTAAACCCCCTTTTTTTCTTTTTTGGGGGCGGGGGGAAATGATGCACAGCAGATAATTTTAAAATATGGTGTTGTTATTTAAATTAAGGCTCTGGATCAGTGCACTTGCAGTTGTGTCCAGCTGTTGACAATGAGCTTGTATGCTCAAGAGATTTGTAAAGTAAACAGATGCCCAAAATGTCTGTTTAAACATATTCTAAAACCGATTAAAAAGATATAAAGGGGTTAAATGACTGAGGCAGTAAAAGTTCTCACAGATCATATTTAACCTTTTACCTTTGGAGCCACCCTCTGTGCCCAGGCCCTGAAGCTTAGCCTCAATGAGATTTACACCGTGAGTGTGTGTAATAGTTATTTGACCCACTGCTTCTCTGTGTATACATATGTGAGTGTGTTTGGGTGAATGTGACGATTACAGCAGATTACTTACACCCATGTAAAAACAGGAATTAGTTCCCAATAAGAACTGCTTACAGGGCCTAAAAACGTCAAAGATAATCATTAGGCCAAAGGGAACATCACTCATTGCATCACGCAAACACCCGCTCTCACCATTACACGTTAAAAAGGAATAAATACGCCTACCCCTCCTTTTTCCATCCACTCTACCCCTCCCGAAACTAGCAAGCTGAGCCGACGACCGCAGTACTTAACCACTCCTATGATTTGGACATTAACAAGAGGGCTTTGGAGTTTTATTTTAAGGGGGGAAATCATGTGAAAGGGCCCAAGAAGCCTGAAGTTCAAGCCAGTAAGGCTGGACAAACACTTTCATCTATCTCATCATCTGTTTAGGACTGACTCAGGCAGAATCCTTTTGTCTCCAGTTCTGAGGGCTGAGGCAGAGAGAGAAAGAAAGAGAGACCATAGGATTGATAACAGTGGCAACATGGCATCCCCAGTAAGGGTTGAGTGATCTACTTAAAGGGCCACGGCAGGTCTGGCCAGCAGAAGCCAGATAGATGCCTGAGCAAGCTGGCCGAGGACCAGACACCCCTTTAAATCTGCTACTATGGCTAATCTCTAATCTGGAGATTTACTATATCTGTTCCCCTCTCCCTCTGTTTCTCTGTTCCTACTTCTCCACATCTATAAATGGAGCAATCTGTGAGTATTGCAAAAATGCATTTATCCCCAAAATGTGTTATTAAAAACTGTCTAATTCCCTCCACATCCCTCAGCTACGCCAGCCCCCACCTAAACCTCCCAAGCAAGCAGAACAACTCACACACACACACACACACTCAACATTTTTTGCAGATGGTCGCATAATGCACAATCAGCCAAACAAGACGGCTGATTTTAGGGTGGAATGTTGGACTCCCTCTCCCTTGGAGGGCATCCTTAGTGGACACTGCTAGCTTGAAGCCATTAGATGTTAGCTGTAAGCCGTGAGCCAGCACCAGTCTCAACCAATCCTGAATCCTCCCTTAACTGGACAGAGCTCCAGTCCAAAAACTGCAGCAAGGAAGAGCTTGTCTGCCTTTAACAATGTGATTGGATTGCAGAAAGACACGCTAGGTGCTATGCACACATCAGGTGATTACCTCACACATCTTACAACAAATAAAACCTTTAAAAGCCCTTCTTTGCAAAGATCTTCTAATGGATGCTGCAGTCATGTGTAAGGTTTTAAACAATCATTTCCTTTGCTGCCAGCAAAAGCACCTTTCCCCCTCAAGCACTCAACACATGGCAGTCTTGAAACTTGCATGATGAAGACATGATGTGTCATAATAATTAGGAGGTGGACAAAAGATCTGCTGTTTAACATGGAAATTTATGCAGTCCCCTGTGCTTTCTATGAAACAAAATTCTGGCTTTTTCCTTTTTTTTCTCTCTTCCAAGTTTGGATTCATTCAATCCATTGTCATCATGCCTCCATCTAGGATAGGTGAATGTTCACTGACACTAATGTGGCGCAGGTCAAGGGAGGAAGGGTCACACCTAATGTGCATCTTCTTTCCTGCTCTTCTCTTCGCCGCCGCTGCTGAAAAACAATGCTTTCCTCCTCCCTCGTTCCCGCTTCCCCGTACTTAGGCCCTCGCAGCAATTATGCCCAATCACAGGGCCTCAATAGGAAGCGACCAGGGCTTGTTTGTGCCTCCGCGGTCATTAAAAGGGGGGCGAAGAAAGGAATTAATGACTTAATTGAGGAGGAGAGAAAAGGGGGAAATCACACAGACTCTGGGAGCGGAGGGGAGAGTATGAATGGGGCGCCTGGAACGCTCCTGGAGCAGGGGATTGTGGGATTGCTGAAGTGTGTCAAGATTTTGGTCGTCCTCCAGAGCAGATGGCGGCTTGTCGTTCGCATACCATCTATTCTCCTCTTTGTCAATCCAGAACGGCTTCTTTTGTTCCTCCCCATTGCTTTGCTGCAAAAGTTCATGGGCGGAGAGAAGAAAAAAGAAAAAAAATAACACAAAACTGAAACATCGGTCCAGATTAACAGTCTCGGCGTCTCCCTCTCTCTCTTTCCTAAAGTTTTGACCAAATCAGAAAGGATGCTGTGTCTAAAGTGCTGGTGTGCCAGGCTTGGCACATTGCTTTTCATTCCTCTCTAATGTGGCAGGGTCCCCTCACTGCCAAGCCTCCGCTCCTGCTCCACAGACTCCTGATTACTGTGGATAAACACACAGGAGGAGATCCCCCTCCTCTCCTCCATCCACACCAACTTAGACTTGAGAGATATGCTACCTCCAGGAAATTCTGGCTCAGTTCGCTCTTGCAATTTCTCTTCCCATCCAAGATTTCAACCCAGATATAGTAATCAGGAGGAAACTGAAAAAAAACAGCTTGCTGACTATTCAACACTTGCTACACCTCTGAAATTTTCCTCTCTGATTTTTGGATTAAAAAAATGTGAAACAAGGGCGAGTGCAGCTCCGTGAAGCCCCAGGGTCTACAGAGCTGATGATAGCAAGCTGAGGTGCTTTTAACAGTTTCCTTTTTTCTTTTTTATTTCATGTGTCCTGATTCCTGGAAGCATTCCTTCTGTAAACAGCAACTGAAAAAACAACTGAGGCTTATTTGGAAAATGGCAAGCACCTTTGCAGGGCTGAATAATTAATGTATGCTAATGCTAGCAATGTATTAGTTATTCAAATGTGATCCTTTTAGACAACAGCACTGTTTACCCCCTATTACTCCCTCTGATCGTCCACTCCAAAAGGGTGGCACATAAAGAGAAGAAAGCAAAGGAAGAGACTAGAGATGAGTGTATGTGACACTAGCAGACACCAGCCAACACAACAAAGAAACAAAGTGAGATTAGCATGAAAGAGAATACCAGCGCTTCACACATAAATACACAACATGAACTATAGCCCTAACCCTCAGGGGCCCGATGCAATATTCATCTCCTCTACCTCCTCCTTCAATCTTTCTCTTTTCACATCTCTCTGTCATTTCATTTTATTATTTTTTTCACATTTTCTCCCCTCTCTACAGTCTTTTCTCTTCTTTGCTTGTCTCCTCTCCCTCTCTTTCCCACCCCTCTGCTCTTTCTCAGCAGACGTCTGAAGGGCCCTTCAGCCCAGAGGAGATGGGGACTCGTCTTACCCGGGGCAGGGGCCACAGTGTTGGTGAAGGGAGGTGCGGCTCAGGAGGATAGGAGAGGGCTCTCTGTCTGGAGGATGGAAGGATGGTTATGTGTCTGAATGTTGGGAGAGGAGGGCCCCCCATTGATGGATTAAGGACCAGGTTGGCTGTACTTGAGAACTATGGTTCTCTATCGCAGGAGGTGAGACTGGAGAGCCAGGTCACACATTAGCATGTGTTTTGTTTGCGGCTCCATCGTCCCAGAGTCCGTTACTCAGTTGTATCACTAACAACCAGAGGGATGGAAGACGAGGGTAAACCCACCATCCTGTTTGCAGAGCAGTATTTACACAGTGTGTTCGGCTTATGTAAAGTATGTAAATCTTTCTAACACACATTTATGCTGCAGACAGGGGATTCGTTAAAATATTGCCAACCCATTGCTACCTATAAATATACTTTTGTCAAACTTTGTCTCTGCTAACACTTCTGTTGCAGAGAACCCTCAACCACCACATGACTAAGTAATATTTGTCCACAATAATCATAGCATGAAAACTTTATGCAGGCCTTTAGTTGAGGACTATGAGGACCGATTGATAAATTCATGGCCTAGGAGATGAATTTAACAACTCTCATTACATGCATGTGCAGCTCAACTTCTTAAGTCATTTTACAGGACGTTTGAAGTTAATAACTTTTGTGTTATTTCTCTATAGGTAATTATATTGCAAGTCAAACTGACTGGGAAAAAAGACAGCACTGGCCTTACCACAGTTATGTCTTCCCACGATTGCATTGAGCATCCCACTTTAAGTTTCCACCATGCTGTAAAAAGGGGTGCCCCCCAATCATATTGCCTACATGCCCTCAGGGTCCTCTTTGGCTGAGCCCTTGAGACAGAAGTAGCAAAAGAGTGCATGAATGCCGATGTTGTCCATTTTCTTAGAGCATTTATTGACTTCAAACTTTCTACATCACTCAAAAAATTTAACTGCATGTCCTTTAATTTTATTAAAATACTGAGGATTGTAAGTTTAAATCAAATAAAGCTTTGGTGCCAAAACATGAAGCTCACCATCAAACCTGATTGATCACAATTGAATATCATTGCAAAGATCATATATATTTATCTTTAATGGAGCTTTCAGTGCTCAGTGATGCAGAGCTAGAATTAATAAAAAAATGTTAACAGAATAGTGTCACACTTAAAGAGGTGATTTCAGGAAAGATGTAAATTTCTTTGAATTATGCTGACATGGGTGGGAGTACATTTTATACCGAGTCATAATACTCAAATTGATTACCTGTGCAAAGACCTATGCAAGGCTCCTTGTTTATAACAAGCTGGCTCTTTTTTTCAAGGTGTTAGCATCATTTTCATTGGTTATGATAAAACTGTACTCATTTATGTAAATATGTAAATCAGATCAGGGATGATCTGATGGTACAATAAGTTTGAGAGCTTATGTTTCTTGTGTTGTCTCACTTCCCAGATTGGTTAACTTGAGTTGTACAATCTTATTTATTGACAAAAAAGGGGAAAAACTAGGATTAGTAAGAAGTCTGTCCAGGGAGGGTTAAATCGAGGGCAACTGGACTTGATTGTTGATACTTATAAATGTTTCGCTCTCATCCCAGGGGCTGCAGGAGCAACACAGAAGTCCACTTGATGGAGGCATGCCTGGATTGTTAAGGTTGTGTACAGCAATCATAGCATCTCTTCAAGGGTCTTTAAAACATATTTTCATGCCAGCACCCATCTGCGAGCCCCTTTCATTTGTGAGTCAGCAGAGCTAAGACCGCCTGAAGCGAGCTCCTCAAGGTGAGTCTGGGGATGTCTTTGAACCAC
>JAQLOL010000010.1:13179535-13192018 GCA_029783665.1 Naso thynnoides
AGTCTATAACTTTAGGTAACGTTATAAAAGTAAAGTGGTGGTGTCTTGCCTCTGATGCTGTGTAAGGTTGTGTACGTGTAACGTATTTGAGAAATGCGTGTTATAAATAAAAGTCATTATTAATTGCCTATCATCACTCAGTAAGTAATTTTCTTCAGACTTAGCGGATGTAAGAGAGGCTGCTAGGGCTCAGCACTTCTGTCTGAAATTTCCAGAGTGTCTCACATTAAAATACAAATTACAGAAAATACACTGAACGTTATTGCAGAAAGATATTTGATATAGATTATGATTTCTGTAAGGATCCCTCACTAATAGTTAGAAGAAACACACTTTTATCATCATTATTTTTTAAGAAAGTTGCCCTATGTAGCTTTAAGGCCATTACACACTGGCAGCATCATGAATAAACACAAGAAAATGCAAAATATTAAGTATTTTGCATTAAAACTATTCAGACCTGCAGCGACACAAATTTGCAACAGAAACACAAGACTACAAATTTGCAAACAAGTTTTCACAGCTCACTCTGCAGAAGGAAAAATGGACTCATCCTCCAGTGGTGAAGATGTCCTTATCTAGCCTCAACATGAGACGCTTGCTGTGCATAGCTGAGTCTCAGGTCCATTCCACATGCAGCTGTGGAAAGGCTCCCATTCTTTCCAACATGTCGTAATCACTTGTCAGGTCGCGAAGGTTGTAACCTGGCTTGCCAGAACATTCCTTTTATTTAATATAGTGTAGCTTTCAATGAGGAGGGGTTTTTGGTCCAACAGAGCCTTAAATTCCTCTTAAAACATGGCGCTGGCTGTGTAAACTTCAGCTTTACAGTCGTTCCTCACAACCTTCGCCACTGATTGATACCTTGGTTTGGGGTGCGAAAGCTTGAAGTTCTACTCAATGCCAAAAACAAAAGGGTTGCTTTTTCAAAGCGTGATGTTCGCGATCTGTGTTAAAATCCTCATGCTGAGTCAGCAGTTTGAAAAATATTATTGATGTGTCAATTAATCGCACGAAAAACGCATCCACCGTGTAAAGGTCTTTAGACTGCGTTTTAGAGCAACACATACGACATCACAAATAATAGCACTGCAGCATTTATCTATAAATCGAAACCTCAAGTAATCAAACCTTCATTTGAAGTAACTGAGAATCTAACAAGAGAAGCAAACGTAGTTTGATGAACCACATACAGGAAGGTCTGCTGCTTCTGCTGTGTGTGTGAGTGTGTGTGTGTGATGCTCATATACACTTACCATCACTGGCTGCTTTGTGTGTGTGTGTGTGTGTGTGTGTGTGTGCGTGTGTGTGCGTGTGTTTATACGTTGTGTACACTGTACATCTGTTTGTTTGGGAGCCTGGCAGTGAGATTTAATACTCTTATCCGTCCCGGCGGTCCTGTCTTTGTCTGGTCCTTAAATGGAGGTTTAGTCTGCGCAGCACAGGCCTGACTGGATGAGCTTAATCAAACCATTAGAGTCCTGAGCCCTAAGGAGCATCTCACCACCTCCTACTGAGATCTGCTTTAAGACATGGTGGCAGTGACAAACACTCAAACCTCTGGATTAGATCAGCTCTCAAAGACTTAGCGTCGTCCCTCTCGTTTCCTCTCTCTCCCTGCTCTCTGTCAGGCTTTATCTGTTTGTCAGGCTGAGAGCACTTTCTTCAGAAGCCTTTTAGAGTGTCTCAAGGTAAATGCTGGCAAGCCAATGAAAATGACAGATGTACAAAAACTTTTTGATTATTAAGTAGAAAACCTGGTTTGTCCTTCAGGTAAACTAGACCTTAATCCTGCTACACAGAGAGCTGTGTGTGCAGGTGTTTCCAAACATGCAGCTTGTTTTTAGTAATGACCTCTATGTATCCCAAAAACCACTCATATGTCTTTGAATATCCAAAATTCCCATTCTCCAAAGATTTGGAACTTGCTTGTGGCTGTCACACAGTGAGTCCCCCTCACAGTGATCCTCTACCCTGGTTTTCTACGGGCTCTATCCTTAATTGATTTCACATGCGACAACTGTGGATTGTCTTTCCAAAATGCTCCTCTATGGCTTTTGTGCAAATGACGAGCAGCAACAATACCGGTTTTGTCCCCGGCCTCTTTTCTTGGCTGCTTGTGCTTCAGTGTTCTTGTTTTGATAAGCAGTATAGGAGCGCATTCTTCCTCGCCCCCAGAGGACGATGGGTATTAGTGTTTTCTGAAGAGTTTGGAGTCCACTTCCTTCCAAGGGAGACAAGCATATCAAAACACTTCCTCTCAGTCCAGCAGATGCGCCATGTTAAAAGATTAGAAACAGTGGCTTAATTGGAAGGGAGCGCTTTGGAAATATCAAGAAGAGGCCATCATCCCCTGTGTTTCGTTTGTAGGAAGTGGATAGAGATATCCTCCATTGTAAATCCTTCACTGTGACATTTGTTTGAAAAAAAAGGGAAAGGGAGGAAGAAAGAAATAGGACATATTCTAAAGCCTTTCTGTGTTGCAGGAATTAAACAAACGCAAAAAAGGGATAAAATCGGCTTAGACTGTTGAGACAAGTACATCTAAGAGAATGCACAAAAGGAGGGGTGTAAACGGCGGATTCTTCCCAGCTAAAAACTTATCAAGCGCAGGCTTTGTGCTCAATCCATTTAAGTGAGTCCCTAACACGCCCCTATTGTATGCCTTTAATGGTCGAAAAGTGACTTGTGCAGGGCTATCGCCTCTTCATGGGGATTAAAGCTAAGTGCTTAAGTTGTAGTGAAACCCGGATTTACTGATGGCTAAGAGAAAAGGGCGAGGGAGGGAGGGCAGAGAAAGGACCCTTACCAGGATTTGTGTCAGGATCGCACTGTTCCCTTCGTCTGTCTGTGGCAGAGTTTACAGAGGACAACTGGTGTTCACGTGCAAGCCGCCATGCAGACACACATAAGTAACAATGCTTTTGCACAACATCCTTTCGCCATGCATGTCTGTATTTTCCTTGTGATCCCCTTCCGTCTGTCCCTCTCCCTCTCCCTCTCCCTCTCCCTCTCCCTCTCTCTCTCTCTTGCACCCTCTCACTCTCTTCTCCTGTTTTAATTAATTTCTTGCTGTGCTGCCGTATGAGACTTGGCCGTGGAAGTGTCTGCTCCTGCAATTTCAGCCCTCATCTCCTGCGGCTGCCAGAATATGACTCAATGCTCCTTCCGTTTCAAGAAGGAGAGGTAAACAAGGCAAGAAAAAAAACAGGAGAGACAGAGAGAGAAATAATTAGGCTTAATGATTCATAAAGGTGCTCGGTGTGAGGGATGCAAGCCATTTTACAATACAGTTACAATCAGCTAATGTGAAAGTTCAGAAGCTCTCTCACTTCTCTTATTTTTCTTTTAGGCACTTCATTGATCTAGTATAGCATTTCCATAAAGTTGAGAGACTTATGAAGATTAAGGTTCTTTTCCAAGTGTTGTCTGAGAACGTCAAAATGGAAAGTGTTGATGTTATTGAAAGTCAAACTCAAAGTCACTGAGATGTGAAACAGATAATCATTTAAATACCAAAATAAGATACCTCAATATAGCTTGTCCTTAAAAACCTTAAGGATGTTGCATTTGTTTTTACACATGAAAGTGAGACAATTAGCTGTATGATCAATGGAAAGATAACTTAAGAAAAAAGGTACCAGTGTACTCTATTACAGGAACGTCTCGGACGGTCTAGCAGTGTCAAAATCCCCCTCCCACCAAATGTTTCGACAACATGTGCAACAGTTTCGGCAGATTTGTGAGAATGACCTTAAAGGTAGAGTCAGTTGCATTGTTTGTAAACACAAATTGGACCCTCCTCCCGAGCTCAACACCACAAGAAGTATCGTAGCGTGTACATATACTGCTTGTACCTACACAGCAAGCTATGTAGGAATATCTCATTTGTTTAAATGGACTAGTTGATAATTTAGGAAGCTAGCACTAGCCAACAGCTGATGTTTGACACCTACCTGTCCAAGAGAAAGCAGCCAACTGTGCGTCGCTCATCATCTCCAGCCTCTCCTTCAGTGCTCGAAAGCAGGTGAAAGCCAAACCAAGACTCACTCTCGCTCTGGAATGAGTGTGATCTGCTTGCTGTTTCGTCTCACCAGGGCTGTATTTCCTTTTCTTCACCGTTGTCTGCATCCACAATTCACTCCAATCTGAATGGTGTCCAGTTGCTATGTTTAAACACTCTCAACCTCACAAGCTCACTCTTACTTGCTGGGGGAAACCCATTACCCACCCAGAAACTTCCCAAGTAAACCAAAACTATTCATTCTATTTCATTGTGGCATTCTCCTCCCCTTCCACTAACTGTGTGTTACTATTTCAAAAGAGCACTAACGCTGCATCTTGACTGAGCATTGCCTAAGATGATGGTCACTGGTTTAAAGCCAGAGTGTTTTTTCCCCGACAGCAGAATGATAACAGGTGCAGTCACACCTTTCTCCAGCACAGATACAGAAGGCATAATGACTGCTTGAGAGATAGTCGTCGCAAAAACTGCTGCCTCTAGATAGCAAGGGTCAAGTTCAAAATTTTTTCAAATGGATCCTAAACTAAGCATAGTGAATGCTGATAGTGTTTTTAAAAATTCATAGTGTGAAAGCACTTAAAACTTAGAGAATTTTTTTCAAAAGCTCCCTCTAGTTTTAAAGAATTTGCAGCTGTTTTCACGTGCTCTGTCGTGCTCCGTGTAACAGTGTGCCTATTTTATTAAATAAAAAAACTGGGTTTCAATGGAGAGTACAGTAGGTTATGAGCATTTTCAACACAGGATGTGGACGCTTGTCATCTACTTGTGCCAGGGGCAAAGCTGTGAAAGCACTGTCACTGTCAGACACGAGGGACATGATACACATTCATTTCAAAAGGAAGAGATCATGATGACACCGACGACAGCCGAGTGTGTAAGTGTCAGGGAGAGAAAGCTTCTCCTTGAGCATTGTGTGTTTGCGTGTCTGTTCCCTGAGCTAACAAACTGTATTAAGGTAAACTCGGGAGCACCTGCCCCTATTGTCATGCTCTCACCCACCCACACTCACACACCTTTCCCTTGAGCATACAACACCCAATACTGAGTAAAGATGAAGAAAGGGCCAAGCCCTGCATAAGGCAAAGGCCGTCCATTCAAATAAAGACTGTCTTTTCTCTCACTAAGCCTTGATATGTTCCTCAAAGCCACTGAGGCCCATTGTGTGTCTGTACCTTTGTTGTCTTATGTTTAGGCAGGCTGATGTTTATAATGATGATGATGATGATGATGATGGTAATGATGACAGCAATGGCAGTGGCTTAAGGAGAAGCAGCTGCCGAGGGGTTGAGAGAGGTGCAGACAATCAGCCTGTTTACTCAAGAAAAGGTACACTTTGGATGTTCAAAGTGACGGCTGCTGAATGGGGACTGACTTGCATGCTTGTGTGTGTGTGTGCATGTGTGTGTCTGTATGCAGCAGGAGTGCCTTCAGGTCAACACATTCTGCAATTAATGTTCCCTGCTTGTTTTGACTTCACCTTTCTGTTTGTCATTTATTTTGGGGCTTTACGTGCATGTTATATCATTGCAACAATACTCTGTGACATGAAAGTCGGTAAGTAAACAAGCGGATTAAATAGACTACCTCAGTAGATATCTATAACTAAGAGTTTCTGGGGAATTAGACTATTACTAATTCAACATGCATACCTTTTTCATGTCTTTGCATGCAAATCAAAGGTATGTGTGAGATTAGACGTTTAGTTCAGCTGCAGATTGCAACTCATTTTTCATAGAGCAATGTGTACCATATGGCCAAAAGTCTTTGTTTGAAATGTTCAAAAAATGAATTGACATTATCGGCACAATGTAAAGAAGTAAATCTACTGATGCTACATCAAAACGTCTATTCTTCAACTTAGCATGCTAACTAGCTAAATTGCCTTGTTAACTCATCCTAAAACAGACTTCATTTAAACTTAGCATAAACAAAATAACAGAAAACTCACCAAAGCCATCTTGTTTTATTTTTCCACTGTTGTAACATTCACCAACTTTTTTGTTGTAATAAACCCTTTTTTTTAACTGGTGATGCCTGACCATCCTTTGGCTCCTTGTTCTCTTCCTCCTACCTGTCCCAAAGTCCGAGTAAGAGCTGCTGTACATCACTGCAGTAATATATCCTGTTGTCCAATTGGCTACAACATTGAATTACCTATTTAAAGTCGACTTAGTGCTGATAAAATATTCATTTATCAAGCAATAAAATAAGAAGATTGTTTTGGCGTTTTTTTGTTTTCTTTAAAGGCAAATTACCAGCACTGGTTGCTTGTGTCACCATTTAGCTAACCTCTAACTTGCATACTAAGGGGCAAGACAACTAGTCAAGTCGATCACTGCAAAAATAACTTGGTAATGTGACTGACAAAGGTCAAAACACTAAAAATCACCAGATTTACTTCAATCTGGCAATAAAACCTAAATGCAGTTTAGAAAACCTCTATAGGCATACATCTTTTTAGAGCATTAGTTTGTAATATTCTCACTATAAATGTTAACACACACAAGTTATGTAACACAAAAAAATGTCATTCAAGTGCTTGCACTTAAAAGACTCTGTACAAAAGAGCTGTATTTGTCATTTACATAACAGGTTACTGACAGCAAGTAGACATAGTAGTCTAGCTTATTTCATTAAAACAAGTGACCAGTAAAAATCCCTGACATATTATTTGCAACCTATTAGTTTGTATCAGTGGGGTTCCTCATAACTTCCAGTTTAAATGTGTAAGAAGCTGATGGTTTTTTCCCAAAAAGACGAGGCTACAGAAGAGGAAGGCAGAAAGAACAACTGCGTAAGCCCATTTCACTATTTTGATGGTTATTTTTGTTTACAGCAAAGACACTCGTCAGATGGTCGCGTCTTCTGGTGGCGTGACCTGCCCCTCCATCTTGCCGCCTGTTTCCAGGATTTGCTGTCCCCTCACTGTGGCAACAGTGATATTTTTGCCCTACTTAAGCTCCAGATACTGAGAGGCTCCTTGTACTGGCACTGCTGCAAGAGGGCCAAAGAGGTTAATGCACCCAGGGAGGGAGAAGCAACCAGCTGTTGGCCTTCTAATGTTAAAACCTCCTCCCCTCCATCAATCCTATTCTTTCTCCCTCCCTCCATCCCTCAAAGGAAGAAAGCCAAGGCAATAAAAAGCGCTCAAATGGTGAAACATCTGTTAGGACATTTCACTGTGGCCAAGAGCGTCTTAAGTCTTGCAGAGCAACAGTATAAGGATATTTTCTAGGCAGGGGTGACAGGGAACTTTAAGGAGATAAGAGGAGATAATGGGTTGAGGGAGGAATTGGTGGCTGCAACTGCACAATCAGGAGGTCAGTACGGAGAAAGGGGTAGAGGGGGAGGAACAAGAGGGAGAGAAGGCGGGACCAGGGCCATAGGAAAATGCTTCAGTAAACAATGCCTATGCATTAGCATGATAATCTGAAACGCCTTTATTTAGATGAAGATGTAGGTTACACTGGGGGAGGATGTCTATGCAAGTGTGTATGTGTGTTTATGTGTGTTTGCATGTACATGTTTCAGACATGAGATATTTGACGTTTAAGAATGCATGGACGAACAGTCACAACATAGCACGTCTGCATGTTAAGCAGCTTATGCCAGGCCTCTACATCACTCACTGTTTTATTGTTCAACATTTATAAAATCATGACCGGAGATTCCCCCCCAAATGAGATGTGTTGAATCTTCCCTACCAGGAGGGTATGCGAGTGTGGGGATTACATAACTTTTAAAAGAGGATATAGCACCGTCTACCTCTAACATGAAGGGTTTAATTCACAAGTGATAAAACGCACTCTTGTTAAGAGAGTTTTGTGAGGAGTTTCACTTGGTTCGGTAAGGTCACAAGCTTATGGTGGCTAATTTAAGCTAATGTTAGCAAAGAGTTTGGACGCTGCTATGCTAACCCGGGACTGTCATTACTTCTCACCCCTAAGTTCCACCAGATACGTGTGCGGTCTGTCTCAGTTCCGCCACAGTAGCGAAGTGATACATTTCAGCTCTAGTCAGTTTGCGTACTTCCACTGGCTGCGGTGCGTTTCTACTCCCTCACAGCTACAGCAGTCCCGAGCCCCCCCCCAGCAGACATGCAAGGCTTCATTTATGCTGGATGCCAGAGCACAACACAGCCATTTAGCACAAAGCAGATCCAGTGGGACAGGAAGTCAGACGCCGATACATTAAAACATCCAGTTAATTTTCAGAATAAAACACTCCGTGTTGACGCCAGATCATATTTTACTTAACTTCATGAATCAATCAATCAATCTTTTTTTGTAAAGCGCTTAATCACATCTACAGACATTTCAAAGCGCTTTCACAGGAAGAGAAACCAACAGAACCCATGAATAAACCGCCATTTTGTGCAGAGCCAGGCCCAAGGTCAACAGATTAGAGGTTTTCAGAGACCATGCTCTTGCATGATTCTGTTGCCTAATTACCACAAAGTCTTGTTGATCTCGTGACACCAGCTGTCCGGCTGTGCTGCGGTCTGAAACACACCCAGTGGATGTTGACAAACGATGGAGCATTGAGCGAATCTGCAGCAGAGCCGTTCCAGAACGCACATGCCAGGATATGCTAACGCTCTCAAGGTCTAGAATCTCCCTCTATACATGTTGCACTGAATGATAAACTGTGACTTAATCTTCGCTGTATGTGCTAAATCTTCCCTACCAGAACGGTATGCGAGTGTGTGGATAACTCACCAGTGTATCCAACGCTAGCTGTCTCAGCGGCTGAGCTTCCCTTGAGATTGTCTTTGCAGTCAGCCAGGCAAGAAGTTCGCACTTAAATGAGCTGGAGCCACAACAATAGACATTAAATACAATGACTCAAGAACACTTTCAAAAGTAAAAAAAAATAAATAAATAAATAAATAGAAAATCAATGTGCTGTTATCTTGTAACTAATTACTGCAACACTTTTAGCCAGAGTGACGTCTGTTCAAAAATTTTATACTGTCTTGATTTAATAATTATAAGTTAAGAATTTACTGTTGATTCAAGCTATTGCACTGTGTAATGCCATGCAATCTGACAAAAGTGCAACACAAAAAGTGGGATTATAAATCCCAAAAGTGCTAGCTTCCTGTGATTTGAGCAAATTACTATTGTTTTTTTAAAATTATTTTTGTTAAGTCACATTTTTCCAGTCATTGCTGATTCTCCTGGTGGTATAAAACATTTTTGAACTTTTCTCTAATTTCTTATTGTTCATTGGCTGAAGAGTGGTGACACTTGTCTCACAGCTACAATCAAACATAAACTATATCCTCTTTGTCGAAGTTTCCATTTTATAAAAGATAAAGCTAAATTCTTCAATAATTAGTATTTTGCAAGTTTTACTTTTATATCATCTGAAACACTGCAGCATTAGTTTTAAGGTTTTGCATGCAGTGAGTCAAGTGCACCGCTGTCAGTCTATTTCCCTTCGCTTAAGTTATAATTGCAGTGTGTTCACATTTTCTGTGAGATGATAATGTTGTAGTTACTGAGGACAGAAACAGGCTCCTCTCTTTGTAATGGCAGCATTAGTGAATTGCTTTTGTGAACTGTGATCAAATAGCTTTAATCTTTCAAGTCTGGAGAAAAGCAAAAGGTAGCTTAAATTCAGTAGTTTAAGGCAGTGTTTTCCGTTTTAACGGCAGCAAATAAAGCATGTAAGTGTGACAATGGACTGCATGAGGATTTGCAAGAAGCTGACTCTGTAACATTTTGTTTAATTTATTAAGTTCATTTGTCAGGGACCATGCACAAAAGAATATTGATCTTACAGAAAAAAGACGCTTTGTACCAAATTATAGCATTTTGCTAATTTTCCTCTGCATGACACAGTGTCAAAAACAACATTTTATAGTACATTAGACTGAGGTTCCGCATGATTTGAGAAAGTGTCATCACCATCACATTCATTTAATTAAAATACAGTGTATAAAAAAAATTTGCTTTTAACATCTTTGAAAATAAGTTACGTCTAAAAGCCAGGGGATTGAAGTAAGTAGCTACTAAATGACAAGATAACACACATGCGTGCACTGCTGCTGCATGTCCTCCACACATGCTCTTGTCATGTACTGTGACAGTGAGAAGTAGCAACAGCTGGCTCCACCACTGCGTCTGCAGCTAGTCGGCAGCTAGTCGGATCTGGAAGTGTGTCCTTATGATAATGATATCCCTGCATTCTACTCATATGCCTACATATGTGCTGGTGTGTGAGCGTGTTAATGCGCACATGCCTTCTCGTTTGATGCATCTGAATGGAAGATGAATGTATAAGTAGTGTGAAATATATGTGTGTAATGTATGTGTGAGTGGGTTTGTGTGTCAGTCCAGGCGCCACCCGCCCTGATAAAAGCCCTTTGACACTCAGCTGTTTAACAGCTCAAACTGTCTTTGCTCAGTGGATTAATTACTCACACGCACACACATACACACATAAACACGGCTTCAGTGACCTCCGCGATACCTCTAACACACCCCTCCCCAATTTAACAAGGAATAATTTGTGAGTATGTGTGTGTGTTTATGTGTGTGCTCGTGCAAAGTGAAGCGTTTACTCTCATCCAGCGGCCTGCTGAGGGCGTCCTACACCATACGGCCCCTCTCCCCTGCATTTTAACACTGTGGTGACAGGTGCTGCTCCAAGAGACAATGGAGCTCCTCCAGAGCTGGCAGCCAGCGCAACATAAAAAGAGAGAAAACTAAGAGGCATTTGTAAGTGTGAGTGTACGACAGAGAAGCAACAGAGAGACTTTTCAAATCTATTCTTTCTTTTAAGTTTGCCTAAATTCAGAGGTGACAGTAAGTGGTTTTTAAAAAAAAACAACGAAGGAGTTTGAGATACTGCAGAAAACGGAATAATTGAACTCGAGAGCTGCTGAGAAAAGGAGAGGTAAATAAAGAGCGGGGCATGAAACTCCCAGTTCGCAGCTCTTTCAGCTCACAAAGCCCCCCCAACGTTGTTGGCGAGTGTTTGATTCTACCAGTTTGCAATGTGACTCCTCATGAGCACAAAGACGAGATGTCGGAACAGTTCTGTTTCTGCACGGCCACACAAAAAACACCTCAATAGAAATTCTATGGCCCAGATTCAACATGTTTGGTGGTTTCTTGCTGTGTATTTATAGTAAGAATGTTATCTGTGTGGACTGGGTGAGCTCATTTACAAATAAAGAGTTCCCTTTGGCCTGTGGCTTGTTTCTGAATAAAGTTCATCTCTGGCCAGCACACACATATTAATATTAATGCCCCCCCACCCCTAAATTCTTAGAAAGCATTGCCCCCGCATATGCATGTGTGTTTCACATTTGAATCTCACAGAGAGCCATATAATCTGTTTCAAGGCTGATAGCTGTGGTGTGCCACAGTTAACTCATAAAACAAACAAAAGTAATAAAGCATTCAAAGTATTACTGCAGTTTTGCCTGTGTAAAATGCCTCGAAGGAGCTGTGAAAATGGTGGAAAGCTTTGTCATCTAGTCAGAGCTCTCTTCATTGATTCTTTGTATAACCACTTTCATCACTTCTGGTGTGTACAACTGAGTGTAACACAATGAATGCATTTTTGAGGAGACTTCTCCAACTATGACAGATAGTTTTTAGAGCTAAAGTTCAAAGCTTTAAAGCTATGGACACTTTAACTTTAGGACATTGTTGAGCAACTTTTAAGAAGTTTAAGATTAATGGAAATTAATTTAATTGGGTAAAGCTGAGGAACCTTTTTTTAGGTAAACCTGTATGGAAGGCAGGAAATTGAACAGATTTTTTTTTTTCCAGTTGGTCGGAACCAAACAAATGCATGACTTTGGAAATTCATTGTGGCTGGTCTACTATTTTTAGAGTAAACTGTGTTATCTAAATTTCAGTTTTAGTTATGGTTTTATTTCTTTCAGCGCTACAGTTTCCAGTAAATATATGTATAAGACAGTGCCAACACTTGATATAATTCTGTAATTTCTAAATTATTTTCAGATGCAATATAGTACTTATTATAGGGAAAGTGAGGATTTCTTCAAATAAAATGCTTTCCTGAAACCAAGCAAGTACTCATTCATGATCAATTCATTACTGGAAAGTTGATCCTTGTCTCTAAAGAAATTTCACATTTGTTTCATGCATGTCCAAGCTGCTGCACACTGACCAAAAGACTCTAAAGGTTTTAATAAAAGCTAATTTGAATAAACTAATCAAAAATGTACCAAGTGAAGGCTGCCTCTTTCATTTATTCCAGAAAACTGCTATGAAATAAACAGGAAATAATGTTGTAAAAAATAAACCGCTATAAAATGTAAGATACTCATTTATGTACAGATTTAAAGAGTAAGAAGCTGCTTACAACTAAGATTTTTTGGTCCATCTTGTGTGTGTGTGTGTGTGTGTGTGTGTGTGTGTGTGTGTGTGTGTGTGTGTGTGTGTGTGAGTGCGGGCGGGCGTGTGTGCGGGTGTGTG
>JAQLOL010000010.1:13195396-13211247 GCA_029783665.1 Naso thynnoides
CCCCCCCCCCCCCCCCCCCCCCCTTAATCAATGGCAAATCACTGGCACTGTTCTCAGGACAGTGACCAAAGCCCGGTCTGTTGGCCCCCTTTGCCTCCCTACCACCAAACTCCCCCCTTTCTCCTGCCTCCCTCAACCAGCCCTCCACCCCTCAGTCGCCGTCCCCCCCGAACCCCTCCTGTCTGATTGACACTTGAAAGGTGGCCGAGGACGGGGCCGGAGGCGATGTTCCACGCACTGGAACCCTCCGTGCAGGGGAACAGCTGGTGACATCTGCAGAGAGGCCCACAAAAGGCAGTTGAAAGCGTGCAATGGTGCCCCCTCCTTCTCTTCTTCCCTTGTCTCCCTCACTCTCTCCTTCTCTGTCTCCCCCCTCACCCTCTGTCTCTCTAACCCTGCTCGCTCTTTCTCTTTCATTCTCTCAGCTCCTGTCTCCCCCTCTCTCACTGCCTCAGATGTCCCTCTCTATCTCCTAAGAGCTGGCCCTTTTGTCTAAAGCAGTGATACAGGCACCCAAGCGCCTTTGAAAAGCATGCTTTAAACTTGAAGAGCTTACGCCAGAGCATGTGTGTCTGAGCAAAAAAGAAAGAGAGGGGACAGAGAGAAAAGGGAAATAAGAGAGGGGGGGGCAGAAAGTGGATGCCTGTATGTTGTACAACAGCAAAACAGAAACACTTTTCTCTCTTTTAAATAAACACCCTCTAGTCATTTCATTTATTTATCTGTCTGCTTCTTCACTGAGAATTCACCCAGTGTCTCTGCATTTGATCTTCTTACATGGAAAACTATCGGCTGTATTGATATCCACGTGCACACGCCCAGTTAAAAGCTGCCTTTTAAGAGGCCCCATTGTCCCTGTTCAATGGCATTACCCCGGCTCAGCTCACAGTGAGTGCTTGGGAAGCGGAAGGGGGTATCGACTCCCGTTAAAAGAATCCAAACGCGTTCACTGACGAGACACACATCGCCCACAGGAATGTCAAACTTCCGACCCGTTCCCCGCTCCCTCCCTCTCCATCGTTCTCTCTCATCACTCCATTTCTCTGTCCTAGAGTCAAAGGCTAACTCTGTGCTTTCTGTCCTCTAGTGAGTGTTTTTCTCTTAAATGGAGGTAATCATTTTTTAATTTATGTATAAAATTTTTGTCAGGCTAATTTCCTGCAGTGCGGCTGTCATATGTATTCAAACAAGTCGGTGTATCTGTACATTTGCACATCATTAGCGAATCAAATTCCCCCCAAAAGTTAACTGGCTCTTCCACCTGGCCACACCCCACACTGCTGGCCTCCTCCTCCCTCCATCTCCACCTCATCTCCTCCTCTAAGAATGTAAAGGAGGGGTCAAAAGGTCGGCGTGCTCCAGGTATCAATATTTCAGAGCTGTGTGAATCCCTCCTTTCAGGGAGCCCGCCTCGCTGACTGAAGGTATCTTCAGGACCTCTGGGCCGGCTGACGGATGAGCACAAAGCACCCGTCAAGCTCCGAGCAGCACCGCGGCTCGCACGGTCTGCGTTCTGCGTGTGTGTTTGTGTGTCTGCGGGTGTGTGTTGCATGTGTGTGTAAGCGGAAGGCTTGGGCAGCTCCCCTGCGGTCTCCTTTGTTGGGCTAACCTGCTGTTTGAATGGAGTGGGAGCTGTGAGTGACAGAGGAAAGTGTAGCTGGCGGTAAAGTGAGATATTGACCTCTCAATCGCCATGGAGGGTGAGCGGGGGGAGTTAAGTGGTCATCGCTTGTGTGTGAATTTACAACATGCGTCCATGAAAGGTGTGTGAAGCCTCTACATAAGTGGGTTAAGATAGGGGATGGCAAAGTGTAGATTTCTTTGACTGATGCCTGTGCGTGTGCATGAAACTTGTCTCTGAGTATTTGAAAAGTGAAATGTTCCTCTCAGGTGAAGTGACGGTTCAGCCAGCTAGCTGGACTAGCCGCTCAGTAACATGAAACAAGATTCCCCCCAATGATAATATTCAGTTTCAGCTCTGCCAGCACGTCCTGTCTGCCCCTGTCCAGAGCCCCTCCAAGACAAAGGGGGAAGGAGCCTGGCGGGGGAACAGTAGCTTCTTGTTATTATGACATGTGGTAACATGAACTCCTTGGAAGACTTCTCCTGTCATCCCGGCCTGAGGTCCTCTTTATTCCACAGGCAGGGGATGTGGAGGTCACGACCTCCTGGACAGATTATGCTGGAACATGCCGCGCTGTGTTGAAACTGACTTGAATAAGTTTATTGGCTAAGCCAGTGACGGTCCTTTGTGCCGACTCCCTTGGGAGGCTGAATACAGATTAGCCCATGGATTGACTATTCATATCAGATTGTACTCAGTTTTATCTCACATCACACTTCCTACTGTCTTAAGTTTAGTTGGTGGAAGTTTTGCACTAAATTGAGAGATTACACAATTTTAAATCCCATTTGCCACTTTCTTTACTGTTAAGTATTTTTATAAAGTGCAGAACGTTTCTTTTTTTTCAGTTGTGTTCTGTGATGTGAAAGGAGACTTGGTTTTCCAGTGTTAATAATTTCTTTTGTTTGTTTGTTTGTTTTTTAAAAGTTTTAAAGTTTTTTCAGTAACATAATAAGTCAGGCTTTTACTCTTCACTTTTGAAAATGAAACAATTATAAATATTTTGCATAAATGTACTCTTAATTCATAGGTTATTTTAATTGACTTCAATGTGTCTATATATTAATTATCTGTAAAGCTAAATGTATAGTTTCTTGTAGCAGCTGTGGTGTGTAACGCTGAAGTCAGACTACATGATATCAGTCCGTTAATAACCCGACTGGGAAGACGTAGGGCAACAGGTACGCTCAAAAACAACCGATTAGCATCGGGCGCAGCAATCAATCATTTCGCCTCATGTAGTGTATCACAGAGGACGACAACCAATGCTGCATCTAGGGCACCTCACGACAGAAAGACTAGCATGTTTGATTTTTTGTTACCTCCCACAACAGCTTGTCAGCGGTAGTAGTGGTCAGTGGCGAGCGCTTACTTGATGATGATGTCATGCACATCCTGAACTGCAAACGGTGACTGACAGTAGTCTGTCGTGTCTTTTGGACACAATGCGGCAGGAATTTATGAGTCTTTAATCACCTAATCTGACACAGTGAACATATTAACACAAAAAAATATCTTGTAGTCTGACCTCCCACAAGTCCACACAAGCGCTGTTTTAAATTTACCTCCATCAAAATGAAAAAGCTAAAACACAACTGAAGCGCTGCCATGAGCATCCCAAACCAGCAGGCAGCAACATGATCGTAACCCTGAAGCCATATCGGTCAGTCTCATGCCTGAAAAAGAATTATTACCATAGGCTAACTGCAAGTACAGGTTTGAGTGGCTATGTCTAAAACCTGAAGCGTTGTTGACACAGGCTTTGTTGTGGAAGTGCTGGACTATGTAATGACCTCTATAGCGAACTCTGACACTTCTGTTTCACAATATAATGGAAAAATTTATGTGTAAACATGTATGAAGTTCAGTTAGCAAAGTTAGCACTGGCACTGTATGGCCTCATGTAAACAATTCATCACAGGCCAACATTTCTGTGTACACATCAACACTGCAAACTGAGTTTCTGGATATTTTCAAGATCTGTTTTTATTGAAAACTGTTTGTGTCTGAATGAAAGGTCAAACCACCTTTAAAAAAATGCCCCTATTTGATTTTATGAAAAAAACCTTGGGTGCACACAAGGCATTGAAGATAACTAATAACAGTTGATTACTGGCACCTGTTGAAAACTCTTGAACGACAACGCTCATTCTCTGCATCTGTGGGTGCTGCAGCCAGTTCTGTCTCTCCTCCCTCACTCATAAACTGTATCTGTTGAAAGAAATGTTGAAGAGGGGATGATATAAAAGTTCCCCTAAAGTGAGCTGAATCTGATTTGTTTTATACAGATAATTTGTTGACATGAGGTGTCCAAAGAAGCATATTTTAGATGTTTATATGACATAGTGTCTTTTGATTGCTCCCTCTGAGGTCCTGCATCAAAACATGTGACACTTATTTTCTCCAGTGGGTCATTCTGCAAGACAAAAACTGTCAGTGACACTCTGACAGAATCCTGCTATTTTTAAAGTCTTGTTTGTTACACTATTAATATTCTCACTCTGTAGTCGGTGGCGCGGTTCAAAGGCGCACGCCACGGTGCAGGAGATGACAAGTCTGCTGTGGCGCTGAGCGAGCCAAAAGAGTGACAGCAACGTGGCCGCTCTCTCTTGTTAACGAAATAAATAAATGTGCTCTGAAAAGCCAATAAGCGGCAGGCAGGAAGCGGAGCCAAGGATCGCTGCGTCAAAAACAACCGCTCCAGCCATTAATCTCTCTAACTCTCTTAGCCCCCCTTCTCACTTTCTCTCTCTCTCTCTCTCTCCTCTGAGAGAATTACTGCCATAGATGTATAATTCACAGTGGTTTGGCTTTAGAAGGCAGCGGTTCTGTTGGAAAACACGGTGACAGCCAAGTTAGCGCACCCTCTCATTCAACTCAGCCACCTGTTCACAGGGGAGGGGGCAAAGAGAGACGCTTGATTTATATTTCATCTTTCCTCCCAGTCTAATGACTTTGTTGCGCAGTCGGGGCTGGAAACGGTCTCATGTATTAAAGATGACAACTTAAAGGAAACCTAAAGCCCTGACATGATTGAGCACTTAGGCAGACACTTTTGGTCGTAGTTTAGATTGCTTGTGTCAAGTTTAACTTGTCAGCTTCCTATTCCCAAGATCAACTCATCATTTCAAGTCCAATCAGTGTCATCAAGTTTAAAAGAATGGCAAAACTTTGTGGGTTTGCGTGGATTAAACTCTGATGAACACTTTGGCAGTCTTCCCAGTAGTTTTCATTCAAACAATATTATTTCTTCCTCAATCAAGACAGCTTGAGCACATTTTCCTGATGGAGCATTTGTGTGTGTTTGTTTGTGGTTGCATGCGTCAGTGTGGCTGTGCGTGTGCATGCCTGTGTCAGTGCCATTTATTAGCATGGCGTGATTGTTGGAGGTGAGGAGGAATAACAAGTTAGAGCTTTGGCAGCCATACACTCTCGCCCATCTGCGCGGCCCCTGCATCAGTCTCAGGGTTTCCTCGCTGATGATGAGGGCTGTCAGAGGCTTTTTAACCTCCTAACTGCTGCTCCCCACCGGCCCTAATCACACATTAATGACATCAGGAGGACCCCGGGGCTGGCCGCATTGCTGCCTGCACAGACAGAGTACTGATGAAGAGGGCAAAGACCGACCAGCAAATAGCATAACCTCCACTGATCTGTACAAGGGTTATGGGCTATTAGTGCGCAGGTTATGCTCAAAAGATACAGCAAAGGCTTAAGGAACGATCTGGTGCTGGGAGTAATTGGAGAGGTGTGTGTGTGTGTGTGTGTGTGTGTGTGTGTGTGAGAGAGAGCAAGTGAGCAAGAGACCGAGAGAGAGAGAGAAAGGCTGTTCAAGCAATAAGAGGTATATTTTATAAGTTACTTAAAAGCATTTTTTTTTTATTTTGTCCATCTTTTTTGTAATTTCCTGGTTTTATGGCCAAAGTTTCACCTTTGACAAACAAGTGTGTCATTACTGTTGGATTACTGATTACTATGCACAAGAAGAGAAACTGTGAAGCACCTCTGAGTGGGAAAACTATTCATATTTCATCAAAATGTCTTTGATTTTTGCCAGACACACACATACACCCACATACTTGCCCCCTCACACACACACACACACACACACACACACGCACTCACGCTGCGCTCTCAGTCCTGTCCGTTTCCTTGCTCGGAGATGAGTGAGAGTGTTTGTATGAAATATTAACAGGCCATTTGCTCCTCTGCTCCTCTGTTTGAGAGCTCAATGTTGGCCCTGCGTCTCTGGTCCCTCTTTGAGGCCATCTGTTGGGTACAGGCACCAGGGAGGTTTACGGGAGGGGGCCCTGTCACCCAGACAGGCCAGCCCAGAAAGCAGCACCGCCCTGGGGATCAATACACCCGACCTGCTGGGTGATGGAGCATCAAAGCTCCTCAACCAGCCTGATCATTGTACATAGTAAGACGGCCACTGACATGTAAACGCTGCTGCTTATGTTAAGCCCTCAGGGAGCCACCACAGTCTTTGTGCCACTTCTGAAAGGGAATTTTTCTATGCGTTTTATGTGCTATTTATGCTAACCTTGGTAGACCAACAGTTTGGTCAAAGAGCCCTCGACAGGATGCCTAACATCCCTGTGGAGACGCATCTTTTAATTATTTTTTTCTCACCTAATTATATGTTTCATTAAGTTTAAATCAAGAGTTATGATTTATGATGATACGAAGATGTCTAAAAAACTAAGAATTTAATCATTTACGGTGCAAAGATATGTAACAACCAGCTTTGCTGCAACAAATAGCACTAAAAATGACAACTAAATCACAACTAAAAATGAATCACAGAGATGTGTTTATTATAGCCACTGGGTTTTCTTGCAATAGAGTAATTGAAGCATTTCACAGAAACACTTCCCTCTCACTGCATCAGCGAAATATGCTTTGAACAAATATATATAATCTGTGTTTGTGAATGTGCGTTTGTATATATGTGTGTGCATGTGTGTTTGTTGACTTTTGATGTCCTTGTTTTGGGTAATGGATTTGTCCCTGGCAGGAAAAGGGGCTGGGCCAGCAGCAGTCTTATGAGGCCCCTGGGTTAAGGAGGCTGCATTAGCCCACTGCTAACTGATTACTGATCAGACAGCTGGTGCACACACACACACACATACACACACACACACACACGCACAGACATGCATGCGAACATACAACATGCATATGTGCAAACACACACATACATTGTACATACGTGCATGTACAAATGCACTTACAGCTACTCTATTATTGTAATTAATTGCTCCTGAAATTAAAACGCACTCAGGTAAATGGTCAAAAACAAACAATGAAAATTAATTTTATGAGGCTTTAAGAAGCTTCTGTGTTATTTCTTTGCATAGTAACGCTGGCAAAATGGCTTTTTTTTTTCATTGCGTAATCATTTAGTTATTCTGACTGGAATTAAATGCATTGCATGACCGAAATAAGCCCTATGGAAAGCCCTGCAGGAGGATATGACACAGAGCAAAGATTAGATTTGTAATATAAAGAGATGGATTAGAATTAGCATGGGGGTATCATTATTACACTCATCTGCATTCTGGACCAACACGGGCCATCTCTCAGGCAGAGGAGTCTCTCTCTAACACACAAACACACATTCACACAGAAGAACCTGTTTCAGTCATGTAGCATGCATGCACACACACACATCTACACACACTCTCTCTCTCAGCCTCACACACCACGTCTTGGCCCTTCTCTGGTTGGCCGGTGTGTGCCAGGACACCGGTGCCATGAGTGTTCATGTGTGACGCTGGCAGCACCTGGGGCTTCACAAAAAAATACAGCCATCAGAAATCTTATTCACAGACCAACACACTGTCACCTCTAAAGTGACCGCTATGATCCTTTGAGTTCAAGCATCTAATCTTAAAGTAAAATCTCACTCGATGATTTTTACGTCAAGAAATCTAGGACCTAAAATTTTAAATTTGCTTTAACAGATTGCTCTAGACTTGCGCAATCAGTGTTATGGCTTTAGGGTGAAGGATTTAGAAACTCTTTATCCATGAAGACGGCATCCTATTACTGCGTACTGTGAACTACATTGAAGAGGCTGGTGAGCCGGAGCACTAAAGCTACAAATGGCTCGTGGAAGTGTGACATAGTGGAGAAGAATAGATTTGATAGTGTGTTAATGGACGATTTCAGTATCAGATTACACCCCGTGGGAGCAGCTATACTCTATAGTGTATGCTCACAGTAGGCTCAAAGGCACTCTCTCCCTCTTGTTCAAAAAACACGCACACACACACACCCAAATATTTTGTTGCTTAAAACTGGGATATAATTTTTGAAATTCGCATTTGATTTAATTTCTAAAGAGATTTCGGTTTGTGTCTGTCAAGATTTGCTTAGCAGGGACAAAGGGACAAATACAAAAACTGGGCGTCCATATATACAGTGTGTGTCTGTGTGTGTGTGTGTGTGTGTGTGTGTGTGTGTGTGTGCGTGTGTGTATGTGAGTGTGTGTGTCTGAGAGAGAGACCGTATGTAATGGTTAAATAAGGCAGACTGAGGTGTTAACATCATTATTGCACATTTCCTGCCATGAAATAAAGCATTGTTTCCTCTGTTGCCATCACGATGGGAATACCATAATCCCAGATTAAAAAGGATGGGTTAGCGGACACACACAACACACAATGAGCCTTTTGTGTTTGTGTGTGTGTGCATATATATGTGTGTAAGGCATTATTGTTTAGTGTACGGCTCAAACACCTGCAGGAGGAGGAGAAATGTTGCACTTCTGCGACGTGCAGCTCTCTGTTCAGCACAAACAGCGTCCTCAATCTGGACATACAGTAGCAAAACAGAAACTGAAGTGTTATATTGTGTTTCAATAAAATGAGCTATGGCCCGAGCGAGCTGAGAGTTGCCACATTTTTGTCATTAGATGCGCTTCCATCACCATATTTTATGGCCATTTTTATCTTATTTGAAAGTCTTTAGAAAAGTTAATGGAAACTGCAAAATAAAATTTAAGAAAATACTGAATTCTAATTTTAACTTTGCATGATGCAATTTTTGCCTCTTTTTTTTTTGATGGAGTTTGTGAGTGCACAAACCAAACACTGGCTTCATTAATTTAATTTGCTACATTACCACTGGATATCACTCAATCCTACAGCTTTAATGGGAGATGGAAACACCTTTTCCTGAATAATTTCTGAAGTAGGAAACACTTAACTCACGTGACTGATCAGCTGTCTCTGCTCTTTCACAGCCATACTTGTTGACATGGAAGTAATTACAATTAGCCCACTTAAGAAAAAAAAAATCATGTCGTCTTTTCTCTATTTTTCTCTAGTTGATGGCCCCAGTGATTAGTTTTGTTTCTTAGAGTTTTTCTGCAAAGTTTGCGTTGTTTCTGGTTTGCGACCTTTACTTCTTCTGCTGTGTTTGTTACAGCCTTGCATGACATTGCTTGTAGCACCACCCTCTGATAAACTTTGCTTTATGGAGCATAGTTTTTACCATAGCATAGTTTCTTTGCTCTAAACCAGTTGATGGAAGTGAATGCAATTTGCATTCTTGTTTTCCTTTTCTTGCGACATTTCAGAAGTTAGCTTCAAAGTTGCTCAATAATTAGACAGAAACATGGCTGATGTGTTATTTTGTCTGGCCTAAAATAACGCAGCCTAGAGATACAGTGTCTCCAGTCCGCTCCATATGATAGAGCTTGTACTTAACCGGGGCCGTGTGGGGTCTCCCAGGCCATGCGCAGGGGCTATGGACCCCTTTAGTTCTTGGTCAGTCATGCAAGAGAGTGGGTCACAGAGTGGGCTGGAAAAAAGCAGCTCACAAGTTGCTCACTGTGACAGATGTCCTGTGGAAGATTTCTCCATATCGTTCTCCCTCCCACCCTCCCTCTCCACCTCAGTCACCCATCCCTCCCACCCCAACCTCTCAGGGCTTCTAAGCTGGGAGAGAGCAGCGAGAGGTGATCCCGGCCTGCTTAACCTACTTCCCAAGACCTTGCTCTGAAAATGGCTGTGAGTATGCCTGTGTGTCTGTGTGTGTGTGTGTGTGTGTGTGTCTGTGTGTGCTTATTCATCAGGATAAACTCTCAATACTTGTTTTACCCCTGTATTGCAATTTTACATCATGAGATCTACGAGACGTGAGATTTTCTCACTGATCTCTGGGATGTAAAAGTTGGAAATTGTATTTTTTTAACTCAGTTTTTTGCTTTTCTTATATTGTTTAAGGTTAAGGTCACACCAGAAGGTCTCAGTCAGGTTTTAAACTTCACAGTGACATAACAAGATTATTGACGTGGTTGATGATGATGACCTTATGAGGTAAACTACTGACTAATATTCTAATAAATGTATATTTTTTGGATAATTCATTATTTGTTTAATTAATGCAGGGATTACAAATGTGAGGTACTCCCGGGTTCCAGCTTGTCTTTGTCCTATACAACAGAAAACTGAATATCTTTGAGTTTTTGTCTAGTGGCTAGATAAAACAAGCAACGTGAATGCATCACCTCAGACATTGAAACTGTGATGCTCACATTTGACTATTTTCTGACATTTTATTGAACGATTAAATGACAAAAAGTCAGATTGGCTGGTACTGAAAACATCTATTATGAAGCCATAATGACATTTGTCAGTTCACATTAATACAATGCAAACTTAGATCCCCTCTGTGTATTCTGATTGTGTTCTCCAGTTTTTACTTTTTCTTGTGAGATTCTTTTAGTTCAATGTGTCAAATCATAAAGAACAGAAAAAGAAGTTTTCTTTTTTGTTTCACTCTTTCAACAGTTGTGACCCCCAAAAAAGTTTTAAAAACTATTTGATTTTTAAAGTATTTCTTCTATGTTATAATTAATTGTAGTTGTGTAGCGCCATGAATTTTAAGTACTTGGCATTTTAGCTGTGACCAGCAGCTCCATCGGTCGTTAAAGATTCTCCACTCTATGGTAGCCACAGTTTTCACCCTAGGAGGCAGAAATTTGACATAGAGGTCAAATGTGTGTGAAAGTGTGTGTTTGTGTTTATGCCAATTAGCTAAAAGGGGGGGTGGCAATGGGAGTGGCCTATTGCAAAAAGACTCATAACTTCTAAATGGTTTCACAGACTTGCACTTGATTTAGTAGAAAAGTTGGTCGTGAGGCAAAGGACAGCTAATTCACTGATCAGGCCAACTGGCAAGAAGGGGGCGTGGTAGTGGGAGTGGCCAGTAACAAAAGGGCCCAGAACTTCTAAACAAAAAATGTAACATGGCCAAACTTTATAGAAATACACACACAGATTTGCCCTGCCCCTACACTTTAGCCCTGCCCTCTGTCATAACTCATCCACTGTTTGTTTTAGACTGTAGACTCTTGTGGGAGGCATCAATGCAATCCGTTTATGATGTGTCTGTAACTTTATGATGACATGATGCTTCGGACAACACATTTTTGGTAGTGCTCTGCTGCATTTTGAGTACGAAGCTAAGAAAAAAAAGCACATTATGGAAAATTTAAGAGTAATCGGTGAGTCTTGTCAGCACTAAAACAGGCTGCGTCATGTAAAATAAATGCTTGACTGAACCATTTTTCATAGAGAGCTAAGACCTGTAAAACCAAAGTCGCCTTTTCTCCACTCAGAAACAACATCCCCGTCACAAAGGTTGGATTAGGGACCTTGCAGTAACAGACTCTTCCATGTCATTTGCAGTGAGATAAAGATCAATCAATCAGATGAAGGGAGTGAGTCTTTAGATAAAGAGAAATTAAAAAGAGGGAGGGAGCAGTGAAGGGAGGGGGAAGTCTCTTAAATAAAGAGAAATTAAACAGATGAAGGGGATGGTGTCTTTAAATACCGCTCAGCCACTGTTCGTCCTCCCTCATCCTTTAATGTAATGAGAAGAGGTGGGATAAAAGGCTTGGCCCTAGGATGAAAAGGTGATGGCGTATTTTATTCTTCTTTTTTTCCAGAGCGGTGAAAGCCTTATCCTAATGTAGATTAGATGTTAAATCTGACAGAAGGGGGAAGCTTTGGTTAGAGTGTGTTCACCTCGTTTCACTTGGCCTGGTCGAGGGTGACGAGAGATTGTGTGATGTTCTGATGAAGACGAAATGCAGAAAGGAAGTCGTGTTGCTGCATTGGATGCCAAAAACTTCGTCTTTCTGTTATTTATGAAGAAAACATGAGGTTTTAACATGTCAAAAACTGATGAACTGTGCATGTAGCACACACACACAGGTGAACACGCACACACGGACATTCTGCTGCACACTCTTTGAAGTGTATCACAATGTCTGTTCATCTCCTCTGCACTGAATTTGAGGATAAATATCATTTGTTGGTAAAGCAGGTCATTAGTGAGTGACAGAGAAGAAAAAATCTGTGTGCGTGTGTGCGTGTGTGTGTGTGTGTGTGTGTGTGTGCATTTTCTGTAATAATAATCCCTATGAAATCCAGATTTCTCAATCCGGTAGCTCAAGCTGACACTTTAAATAAAATCATTCTAATCCCACATGGTAAGAGAAATGAAAATAAGGAGATTAAAGTGGAGGGAGGTGGGGGTGACACCCTTCTCCCCCTCCATCTCTCGCACTCCACCCCCCCACCCCCCACCCCCCACTCCTCTCTCCCTCATCCTTGAAACCCTGTTGATCCTCCGTTGAGACTGTCCTTTTCATGCTTCAAGTAAGGGAGACACAGAGATGAAGTTTTAGACTTCAGTTTTAACACGAGGTAAATTTAGATAGTGTCTGCTGAAGCGCACGCGCACGCGCACGCGCGCGCGCGTGTGTGTGTGTGTGTGTTCTACCAGGGGAAATACAATAATTGGTTTCAGCAGGACCAATGATCCAATAGATGACGGGGAAAGATCTCTCGTTCTTACTGTCACTCTACACACACACACACACACACACACATCACAGAAATTCTCACGTTACAACAGAAACACCCAGAGCTGTTTTTTTTTTTGGCTAATTGATGCTGCAGTTTAAAGGGAAAACAGTAAGAATCAGAGAAACCGCTGAAATGTTATTAATGGAGATTTACAGAATGCAAGGACTGTGAAGAAGCGAGCTTGACACTAGAGTGAGACTAATATTTTTCAGCAGCACATTAAAAAAATGACGAAATATGCACCCAACCTCATTTTAGTTGGTTGCAATATGCAACCTCACCACTAGGTGCCTATAAATCCAGCACTGTGGAGTTTTATGGTTTGTAAAATGGACCAAAAACCGTGTTAGACATTAAATTAGAAGTACTTCACTAACATTCTGTCATGAAATTGTAAATCAAGTTTTTACTACTGTTGATGTTTGACAAATACAAGGTGACATGCCATGTGCAGCCAATTGCCCATGAAAAGCACAGCAGACGGTCCTCAGTTTGGTTAGTGAACACTTTAAAATCACTGTTTTTTCTGTTTAATCCAGCTCTTGTCCTTATCCTTCCTGTCTCTTCCTCTCTTTATCTCTTCATCTCTCTCTCTCTGCCGACGCTCTCTCCCGCTCTGTTGCCTCACCTCCATCTCAGTTTTTCTTTCATTTAGACGTTTCCCTCCAATACCATATTTCTCTCCTCGCTTTTTTGTTAACCCTCTCCCACACACACTTTATCTCCATGATTCATTTGCCCTCTCTCTATCTCTGACTGTCCTCACAATCTCTCCCTCCCTCCATCCACCTCCTCTATGTCCATCTCTTAAGCACGTCCTTTTTTTCTCCTTCTCTCCTCCATCTCCATTGCCATCCCTTCCTTTTAAAGGATAATCTTCAGCTAAGTGGACAGCACTTCGCTCTCTCTCGTTCCCTCTTAAGTGACCATCTGATAATCTCAGGATTCTCTGTTGAACCCCCATACGGAGGGAGAGTGGACGGATCAGAAAGCCCAGAATGGAAGTCCTAAACTGGGTCAAGAAAAGGCCAGAGCCAGGGTCCTTTGGGGCTGATGGGACCAGAGTGGGATGGAGAAAAGGCTGATGCCAAACAAAGTTGGAGAGAGATCATCAGAGCAGATGGACACCATCTTTCTATCCTTTTATCTATCTATCTTGTTCTCTCTCTTCGAGGCTGTAAGGCCTTGACTTTGAGATGGAAGGACAAAAAATAAAAAAAATAAGAACTGATCTGTTTGTTTGGAGTGCAGATAAAGGACGTGGCTTAGCTGATATGGGTGTTTGTTGTTTGTTTTTTCTATCTGGATGCACAAAAGAGGCAGAAAAGAGGCAGGGAAGATGCATTTACGTCGGTGGGGTCGGTTAAAGGACGCAACACTGGATGTGCACTCACGTGAAACACACATACACACACACACACACATGCAGACGTTGTGCTGATTGTACAAGATTCATCACACCTCCTTACTGGAGAGAAAAGAAGCCCTTAGTCAGGTTACACACGCATACACTCGCATGCTTGTTTTTTCTTTTCATCCGCTGTCCTCTTTACGGGTCAGCGGGTGAATAAAGCTGCTGTCACTTTCCTTTGGGAGGCGTCAGTGACAGGCAGGCTGACTATGATAAACTTCCGCACAGGAAGAGGAGATTCCTGCAAGGAAAAGGCCAAGAGGATCAGGAATGGCCCCAGGCATCACTTGTCCTTTGGCTTAGCTAAGGACACTATGGTGTGTGTGTGTGTGCGTGTGTGTGTGTGTGTGTGTGTGTATGAGGGAATGTGGGGATACGGAAGAGTAACACACCTCCACTTCGAGTGGTTTCATATTTTATATTAATGTTAACAAGTCTAATACATATGACCATAATCACAGTAAACAGATTAAAATAATTTTGGTTAGTTTTACCAAAATACCAAATTGCCTTCGTGGATTAATAAAGTTGTATGGAATTGAACTGAATTAAATAATTTCACCTACATTTTATACACTTGCTTATTATACTCATGTGACTTATTTGTAATGCATTACTCCACACCCCTGTCATCCTCTTTGCTTAGTGTGTTAGCATGCTAATAATTACAGACTTGTACAAAAAAGACAAACAGAAATGCTGATCCGATGAAGGCATGTGATAAAAATAACTGGAATTAAAGTTATTACAGGTAATCTGAAAAGGGACATGAACATCTGTACAAGCATTTAATGGCAGTTCCACCAAATAGTGGAAATATTTTACCAGAAACCACTCAAATAAACCTCATGTTGCTAAAAAACAAGTGTGTCACTTGAGTCAGTGAAATTCATACTCCGGGCACCATTAACGCTTTCACAAAATGGTAATTCATGGCAATCCATTGAAGATTTGCTAAGATATTTAAGTATGGACCAATGTGGTGAATAGAACTATCTTACTAAGGTGAATAAAAGATTTGTTTTAACTTTCATTTAATTTTATATCTATTTTGAATAGCTTACAGAGGGACCGTGCTGCTTTGTGCTCTTAAATAATGCTTTTTACAAGGCTGAGTGAGGATTTACAAGACTCTATCATTAATTGAAAATAATGTTATGTATTGTTAAGTTGATCTATCCATAACTGAATCAAGAAAACTGATTGATTTGCTTTCATCAAACCAGGGATTGATTTTAATGAGATATAGGCTTATATACTTTTCGAATAACTGCAGCCCCAAAACAAGTAGTATTTGTACTGAAAACTCTTAAGTGTATTTTTAAGATAGTCGACTTCAGGTAATATGTTTTGCAGAACAGGATAAAAATCCCTTTACATTTTCATTTTGGAGGATCCCCCTCTCTGCACAGGATTTTTTCTTGGTCCCGTAGGTACTTTTGCTGCTGGGTAAAACACAACTGAAGACAGAAGCAGAAAATTTACAGGACAGAGGAGGGGACATTATTCTTAGAGCAGTTATTCATACCAACAGAACAAAAGAGACAGCGTCCTATTATGGGACTCGCCTCTGTCCTAATGCTAGATCTCTACCGGCACAGGTGCCACTGCGGCTCATTTATAGCCAGGTTCGTCCATGGTTAAGGCATGGAGCTGTGGTGTGGCATTACACACACACACACACACACACACACACACACACACACACTCACTCCCAATGTAATATACACACACTGCATGCAACCAAATGAAAGAAACTGTGTAAGGGTGTATAAAGAGGAGATTACTCCACTGTCTCTTCTAGGAAGTGTCCAGTGACTTTGTGTGTCTGTTGGCTAAAGCCTGCATAATGTGCACGTCTGTATTAACATGTGTGTGTGTGTGTTTGTGTGTGTGTGAGAGAGAGAGAGAGAGAGAGAGAGAGAGA